>VDFB02022427.1:0-15341 GCA_007258455.2 Sequoia sempervirens
GTGTCAATGCAAAATTTGGGACTAGTTGCACCCTTTCTTATAAAGTTGTGTCATCATTACATTAGGGAAACCCAAACTAATTATAAATTGGGACTAATTTGCATATGGAACAGAGCTTAGTTATGTGTGTTCCTACAAATGAATTATAAATATAAACCCATGAAGCTTTCATAAAGCTTGGGAGTTAAATGAAGATTTGAAGCAGTTGTGCTTCCACCTAGGAACCAATGAAGGTTCAAAGTATGTTAACATGGCTACAATCTAAATTGTGGCTTGGACTATGCATGCTTGTAGATGCCAAGGGGAGCTTTGTTAGAGTAATAAGTTATTCCACTTAATTAATTATATCATATTGGTTAATTAATTAAGTCACTTATTTCTTTAGTTGCTTAAGCTAAACTTAGGCACATTAATAATTGATTAATTATTAAGTGTGCACACTAGGGTTTCTTTTAGGGTTTCTTGATCTCCTTCATAAGGATTGATCTCTTTGTAATACTGGATTCTCTTTAATGCATTTTTACTTTGAGGTTTACAGAACATCTTTGGTTCTGCGTGTCTTTTGCATGTGACAGGTGATTGCATGCAGGTGATCTTGGTTTACTAAGATGGTATCAGAGCCTTGATTTGCAGCCCCTTCTCAGATTTCTGGAGAGATTCACTACATAGTTCGTTCAGGATTCCTCGAGGGTTTCATACCTTGAGTTTGTCTCTCTATTTGGGTGCTCTTGCATGGTCACTTTTGGTGCATGTTGGAGGAAATCTAAGCTCATATTCAAGTTCAGGGCTATTGAAAAAGTCAAGATTGACTTTTGTTTTTCCCGAATCCGACATTTTATGCCAGAGTTATGAGGGTTTGAAGATTTTCCAGATCTGGGAGTTGCGAAGCTTCTGGGTGGGACAAAACCCCCCTACAATGAGATGACTGATGTAGAGAAGCACTAGAAGAACACTATGGAGTAACACTGGAACCACAATTTGACAAGCAAGGAAAGATACCTCTGTCTACAACTGAAACCAAACCGGAATCAAAATAATGTGACAGCAGACCTGATGCCACAGAACACTCGAAAACTCACAAACTAGAACAACCCTGGAATCTGTGAAGCAACAATAGATGAAATGATGACAGAATCTGGAAACTGTGTATCTCGATGTCGATGCCAAACTGTGACTGAAACTCTTCCATGGGAAGGAGTACCAAAAATAGACTTTGGAACATTAACCATAAAAACATGGCCCTCAAACTGAGAAGAATCTGAACCAATGAGGATCAAGAAACATAATCTCTCAACTGAAGTGTGAACCAATGAATTCAATATGTGTCAAGGAATAGCAAAAATGTGGCCAAAAGAAACTAGGAAACAAGATAAACTCATGCGAGTTTCCATCAAAACAATATGAAGATGGAGTCAAAGTGAAAACTACACTCTAATCAAATTTATTATGCAAGAAACCCCCCTGAATGGAACTTTATCTCAGTTCATTTATTACAATAACCCAATGATTGTAAAATGAGAGCATCCTAAAAATGCATAAGCAGAAAAATAAAAAAGACCTCAGATTTGTGTAGAGGACTGAAACAGTTTTCCAACGCCGCAAGAATGACGAAAAAAGGATCACCAAGTCAAAAGATATGCCCTCTGAAGTGAAAACTACAACATCTGAGCTCCAGACCTGCAGCTACCTGTTCGTGATTTGAAGATATGGCCTTTCAGTGAGTTTCTAATGCAAGGGTTTCCACAGACATCTTTTTTGCAAGATCTAGGAGTTGTGAAGCTTCTAGTGCGTTTTAAGGCAGATCGGACCTCGCCATCAGATCCAGAGCGTCCGAGAGATGAAAAATGACATATAACTCGCCTATATTCGGCATTGGCTATTTGTGAGGCAAAAAAAATTGTCCGTACGACCTTTGTACTATCCCTTGCACGATCTTCGAAAAAAAAAATCAGGTTTTTTTTTAATATTGTTTACCTGCATGTAAAAAAAAACAAAAATTATTAGTTTTTTTTTCAAAAATTAAATCAAAATTTTTTGAAAGAAAAATTAAAAACATGCAAAGGTTTTTTAACGCGCGTGCTTCTTTAAAGTCATAGCTGGTACCGCACTTACCGCTGCGTATTATATCGCTGTCACCGGGTAGGGCTGCGCCCTACCCACGACTCACCTCCACCAAACCACCAAATGAATTTCCTCTCCACCGCCTTTCTTCAAACACCGCTTCAGCCGCTTTTGATTCACACCGGCCAAGCATACACAACTGCCAATAGAAATGGGTGAGGGAATATTCCCATCGTAAACGTAATTATCTCGCCATGGTACGTAGCTCGTAATGGCCAATTTTTTCCATAAGTGATTTTATTCTCAACGGGCCGATGGCCGGGCCAAATTTATGCCACTGACGATGATGCGTCGTACGCATCTATCGGCCCCCTTTGCCCTCCAAGCCTCGACATTTTTCCTAAAGGAGCCGTTTTTCTTTGGTCATAACTCTGCAAACAAGATATCACGAAGCTTTTGAAGGTTCTCGAAAGCACTTTCCAGTTGGTGTTGTTTATTTTTCTCAAGATCTTACCGCTTATCTATATTTATTGTCGCTTGAAGTCGATAGTTTATTTTGACTTCCTCGAGCTCAACTTTTGCCACGATCTCCGATTTTCGCTATTTTTGCGGCGTTGGAAAGGTATTAAGGAGCTCTATGTTGCTGTCCATGTACTTTTTCTGTATCTGTGCTAGGTTGATCACTTAGTTCAGATTTGGCCCGATGGGTTGTTTGGAGATTACTTAGATATTTTGGCGCTTTTGGGAGGGTGCATCTTGCATCTTTGCACTGCTTTTAGTAATAATACATCATCTCAGTCAATTGCTTGTTACTTCCATAGATTCCGTGGTTGTTCCCCGCTTGGAGTTTTTGAGTGTTTCGCGGCACGGCCCATCGCTGTTTTATCATGATCTCCTTGAGTCAATCAATCACTCCTCATCCGGTTTCGAGGTAAACGCATGAATCTTCCTTGCTTGCCAGATCGTTCCAGTTACTCTATAGAGTTCTTCCAGTGCTTCTTTCCAACATGTCATCTCATTGTAGGGGGGTTTTGTCCCACTAGGTTTTTCCTTATCTACCTCATTCTTGCATTTGTAAATGGGTACCTGATCAGGCCTAGTTTTTGGGACCCATCTTTGCTTTCATGCATCTTGTATTCTAGTAGTTTTAGCTTCTTCCTAAGTTCATCTTAAGGGTGTTAGAGTACAGTTATTTCCACTCCTAATTACCATAATATACGGCTAATTAATTAAGTCACTTATTCCTTTAGTTGCTTAAGCTAAACTTAGGCACATTAATAATTGATTAATTATTAAGTGTGCACACTAGGGTTTCTTTTAGGGTTTCCCTTTTAGGGTTTCTTGATCTCCTTCATAAGGATTGATCTCTTTGTAATACTTGATTCTCTTTAATGCATTTTTACTTTGAGGTTTACAGAACATCTTCTTTGGTTCTGCATGTCTTTTGCATGTGACAGGTGATCTTGGTTTACTAACAAGCTTGCCCCTATACTTCAACACTAAAAGAACGTGTTGTGAAACTCGTGCATCCTTGTTAAGAGAAGTTGATCCTGTATGTAGAAGATGGAGTATAAAGTAGCATATAATGTTGAACTAATGATCCAACTTGGTGCTAGATTTTTAGAAGTGGCTTGTTGGCACAAAGTGCTAAAGTTATTTTGTGTAGGTTTACATCAAGCTCTACTAAGAAGTGCTTTTTTTAATGTGGCTTTTCTCTAATGCAATGTAAATTTAGTGTAGTCAAACTAAGAACTTGGCCATCAAAATAAAATTATAGAGTCTTTGAATGCTTCCAATCTTGAGGAGAGTTGTGTGCTTCTAATGTGTGCACAAACATTACCTCCTATAGAAGTGAAACTACAAAAGATTGCCTTTTGTAAAGATGCACCTAGGGAAAAGTCAAATGTTCCTACAACAATTGTCACAAACATTATGGTTTGCATAGGTTACACATTGAAGATGCCATTTCTCTTGTTCTATGTAGTTTAAATGTTGAATTCAGTGCACTAAAGATGAAAGAGGATGTGCAGCCAAGAGGCCCAAAAAAAGTAGTCTACTCAGCTATTTGACTTAAACAATGCTAGAAGCTAGCCTTACAACCACATTTTGGTTATCTTTATAGTGTGCATGCATAGTCCAAATGAGTATTCTTTCCTAACCATTATCTAGCCTACAATTGAAAAGTATGTATGTTGAACTTCTATTTGTGTCATCATTCAACCAAGGGGCTTGAAACTTGAGAAAGTTCCTCTTGTGTGGGATACTATCAATGGCTACCAAACCATTGATGTGGTGAGCAATGAAGGATTATGTTGGGGCTCCTTTCAATGAACATGATCAATGCTCTCCCTAAAAGTAATCAAACTTCTTAGGATAGGAAACAATTGTCTATTGATATTGCTACCCTACAAAGAAGTCACATTAGGGTGATCTTGAGACTCAAACCCTGAGACTCTAGAGCATGTGACAGTAGTTGGCATTGATAGTGAGGGAATTATGCTACTTCCTACAAGAAATTTCATACATCCAGAAATGTTGACAAAGAGTTCTTTCATCCAAAGAGGTTGATGAAAAGTTGTGACTCACTAGTGAATGATTTGTGGTGTTTTAGTCTTCCACGTAATGGTGTGAAGAAAATAAGAATAATGAAATGCCTTGAACCTAAATAAATGTGCTAGGTGGCAGAAGATCAATCCTTTCTACTTCGATACCAATGATCCATTTTCTATTTGAGGTTAGAAAACAACTTCACTTGTAGGCACAATTATAGCTAAGTTGCTGGAAATAGGCTTACATCCAACAAAAAGCTTGATTCATCCAAAGAGGATGATGAAAAGTTGTAACTCCCTCATGGATGATTTGTGGTGTTCTTCCATGTAATGGTGTGAAGAAAATAACAATAAAGAAATGCCTTGAACCTAAATAAATGTGCTAGGTAACATGAGATCAAGCCTTTCTACTTTGATACCAATGATCCATTTTCTATTTGAGGTTAGAGAACAAATTCACTTGTAGGCACAGTTATAGCTAAGTTAAAGGAAATAAGCTTACTTCCAACATAAAGCTTGATTTACAAAAGTGTTGCTATATAATGCCATGACTAAAGGTAAACAGAGACAAGAAATACATGAAGAATATTGCCATATATTCATTGATATAGCATGTATACAATAAATAAATAAATAGCGGCTATAGAAGGAAGCAAGGTCCCATGGTTAGGCAATCAGAAATTGCATACAAATGATTTGCTAGAATGCCCTCAAGAGGTACAACCCATAGTAATGATGACTTTGTAAGGCTACATATCTTATCAGACCTATAAAAGACTATATTGTGTAGTGTAAGCTATAAACCATTTGCCTAAACTATGTAGAGAGGTTGTAGTTATACAATTTCCATCAACTAGGCCTACAAATAGAAGGTTGATAAATATCATATCCATATGGTGTGCTTAACATGTAGATGAGCAGGTGACAGATTTATGATGCTAGTTAGAATGTTGTCTTACATGGTATTGTGTGTTGCCATGTGTCTTAAACATATGGTGTCAAACTAACATACTAGATCATACACGTGCTAACTACATGCATTATGAAGTAGTGTTGTAGGAGTAAATTATGTTGTTTTTTACGGCTTCAATGTCAACCAATGAAAATGCACTAAGTGACTAAAGGGAAAACATGTAGTTGACTTGTGTAGAATTATGCAAAGCTATTTAGAACTTATGCTTGCTTATATGTGCATAAAGCTATTCTACCAAAGTCTATTTCATGTGCAAAGCACCTTGGCATTGTGTTGAATGCACAAGAGAAGATTGTGGCACAAAACAACCTTTTGTTAAAGAATTCTGCAAGAGCATAGGTTGTGCAGAAAGCACACAAAACGGCCTCAATGACTTCAAGCATCACCTAAATGGCTCTTACCATGCCAACTAGATCAACATGTAGCGCTTGGTTGTTGAACTTGCACCTCTTCTTCCAACTCTATGGACCATTACTCTCTAGACCACCTACAATTTGACACACAAAATGTAATAATTACTACTATGGAGCACTCATAAGCTCACCTCTCAGGATTGAGAACACTTGCTTTCATACCAACTGATTTAGTAACATCATTGGATCAAATGAAAAACCAAAAATATATGTGTAGAGTACACAATAGAAGCAACTAGGAAGAAATATGGGGATTCAGAATCAAACACTTCAATAAATTTGCAAAATAATAAAATGAAAAAGGGCCAAAATAATTATGACACCTAACAATCTTAGTTACCCGACCAATGAGAAACACCCAATCTGAGCAGAGACTATCCACATTACAATCTACTTGCATTCCAAACGTAGATATGCCATCTTTGTGGTGCAGGAGCACCTTGTTCTCAGAATGCCTTCAAAAGGCAAAATTGCAAAATTTCAATTATCAATTGTAAAACCATGTGAAAAGGTCATGTAATGGTCAATTCTTATGTATTTGAGTCATTTAGAGGTTTCTAGGAGGTCAAAAAAATGGAAAAAGCAAAATTTACAAAAAAATGCTAAAAGTTGTCTATAATGTAAAAGATGGAAAAAAAAAAAAATCAGAATATGAAGTCTTTGAGGGAAAAATGAAGAGATAGGTTGGTAGAAGAAGTTGTAAAGTCAGTTATGGATTGGAAAAAATCTATAAAATCAATTGTAAGGCGAGCAAGTGGTCATCTTTGTAATCTTGAAGAATTTCATTCAATAAAAGTACCCTATTTTAATAGATTTTAGAGTTCTTTCTATTGTTCATCAACTTGTACAGTCTATGCAAAAGTTTAGGGTTCTAAATCTTATTTTTTTTGGTGTATCAGAGAGTTATCTTTCATTTACATCCATTTTGAGGGAAATCTATTGAGTATATTCATTGTTTGAGTCGCATTTCTTGAAACCGGTCTGCAACCAACATAAAGGTTTTGAGAGTCAAATAGGCAAATGATCTCTACTCCACTGAATTAGGCCTTGTGGATCAATGGAGTAGATTAAGATAGGATGTTTTAAGCTTTGTTTGTGTTGTAATGTGCGGGGGAAGGCGAGATTACAATTTGAATGATGTTGTCCTACAAAAAAACAGTGATTTCCTTATAAAAATGAATGGCTCCAAGATGATAAATAATGTAAAGGCATGCAAGAAGAGTGTGAGAAGGTTTATATAGTTTGTGTAGGTATATTTTAACATGTTTGAACAATTTGTAGATGGGTTTGAGATTTGCAACATGTATTTTCAATAAGCCCTCCCTCTTTTGCGTTACAAAAGCCTAGAAATCAAGGGTTTTATAGAATAGCGTTTATTTGTGCCCTTCTCCTTCTAATAGTTGTTGAATCTTGTGTTTTGAGACTTGATAAAGGACTGTTTGAATACAATTGGTGTTTTGGTGGTGATCCAACTTGATTTGTAATTTAGGCCTAATTTGTGGTCTTTTCCAACGTACAATCTAAAAATTTGGTAATTCCTTTAAAGCAATCTATTAAATGCTCTTGATATGTTATGATATGTCACATTGGGCTTCTAAAGGTACAATTGGTTTGGGTTATTTCAATATAGTTTTGAAGGAATACCCGATTTAGGGTTTGAAACCTAATAGGCAAATAATGCCTTGAATGCCTAGAAAGTGAAAAACTGATAAAACAATGATTTGAATGTTAGAGTTTGATTTAATTTTGCCTTATTGATGTTGTTAAAGGTGACTAAATGTTTGGAAAGGGTTTTGAAGGCAAATATGTTGTTTTTGGATGATTGAGCAATAAGAATTGTTATGCATGTTTTGCACACACGCCCCGCCGTAGGCAGGAACCCCCCTTTTTTTCACTCCTAACAGGCTGCTTTGCTCCTGTCTTGTTTTACGTGCCCCATTTTCCAAGCCCAAATTGGTCATGTGCCTTCAAACAATCAAATTCCCCTTACCAAATTCACCTACTTAGGGTATTCAAACCTGCGGAGAAATAAAGTCCCCCGTCCATTTTCTGCCTTTTGTTTTGTTCCTACTGACTTGGTCCCTGATCGCTCGATTCGCTTTTTTCTACATTTTTGACTTTGGGGCCAACTTTTTGGTGGATTTGTGATGTGTTTGAGGTGTCTAAGTAATCTGCCAAAATTTTGTCAACATTCCATTAAGTTTCGATGGTTTCGGAACTTTCCCTCCAGAATTGCCTTCCTCTTTGGCTGTTTGGAAACATCTGTGGACCCTCGTCACTTCGGTTTCCACATTTTTGACTTTAGGGGCAACTTTTTAGTGGATTTGGGATGTGTTTGGGGTGCTTAAATGAATTTCCAAAGTTTCGTCAATGTTCTATTAAGTTTCGGTGGTTTCGGAACTTTCCCTCCAAAATTCCCTTCCTCTTTGGCTGTTTGGAAACATCTGTGGACCCCCATCACTCCGATTTCCACATTTTTGACTTTGGGGGCAACTTTTTAGTGGATTTGGGATGTGTTTGGGGTGCTTAAATGAACTGTCAAGGTTTAGGTCCTTAAAAGTTAAGTTCCCCGGTGGTTTTCGGCCCATTACACTTTGGCTGTTGAATATCCGTGAAGCCGGCGGCTTCGGCCGCAGAGCTGACCTAATTGGCGTTTCGGGACTCAGATCCCGTGGCGTTTTAGAACATCCATGGAGCCGTTGGCCCCAACCTCAGGCGGCCCTCGGTGGCCGTTTCGGGACTCAGATCCCTCTATGGTCATTTGAACATCCAGCCGGGCTTGATGCGTCCGGTGCGACCCTCCATGGGCGTTTCAGGGGACTCCATCCCTCTTTGGCCGTTTTGAACATCCGTGGAGCCCCAGCGACCTGACCCCTCCATGGTCGTTTCCGGGACTCCGTCCCTCTTTGACTGTTTTGGAAACATCCGTGGACCCCTGTCGGTCCGGTTTCCACATTTTTGACTTTGGGGCCACCTTTTTGGTGGATCTGGGATGTGTTTGTAGTGCTTAAGTGAACTGCTAAAGTTTCGTCAATGTTCTGTTAAGTTTTGGTGGTTTCAGAGCTTCATCCCCCTTTGGCTATTTTGGAACATCTGTGGAGCCCTAGCGGCCCGGATTAATGTTTATGGTCTAAATGAGCTCCAAATATGAATATTATGATCTTTTGATGATGCGTTGATGGATCTAACAAGGATTTTGCAAGATTTGACTAACGTTTTCCTTGATTTGTGTATGAAAGCACTTACGATGCTTCATGTACGCAGGATTCAAGGAGCCTACTACAGGTCAGTCAAGAGACCCATCGAAAAAGATGAACAAGGAATACGCATAGCTCCTCTCACCATTCATTTCATGATCGCCTCTCCCGCTAGCACCCACCAACAGGGTCAGCATTAGAAGAAGGCTTGTGCCAAGAAAGTCAAGGACAAAAATGCAAGAGGGGTGGCCTTGAAGGAAATCATAAAGAGAGTTGTCCGGCCGGTCGGGGGCAGCAATCCATTGATATCCGTGACCGGAACAAGTTTGATCCAGGAGAGCATTACAAACACATCAAGTAGAAAGCGACTTTCAGCGGTTTTGCTTCTGATAAAAGGGGCAGCCAGGCTAAATGAGCAAAATTGCTTTCTGGCGCTGGGCGCTTGATGGCATGAAGACAATGAATGTATTTTAATTGTTGAATGTCGGTGAGTGAAACCCTATTGTAAACAAATCGGGCCCTCATTTGTGAATTAATCCTAGCCATTCATTGGGGCTTTGGAAAACTATAAATAGGAAGAAACGCCTCATTTATGGGGTTGGAGGAATTGTTGTAAAAACATTTACCGCAGCAATAGAAGATAGCATTGCATGATTTATGGATTTTTTCGTTGATTTTGCTCATCTTGCATGCATGGTTCTACCTTCCATGTTAGTTTTACTATTAGTTTCTTGAATGGTTGTCATGATGGTATTGCTGTTATAGTATTTGATGAGCTTCTAGCCCATACCTTTAGCACTTGTTGATGACAAGCTGCTGTGTGAAGTTATCCTGGGCTTCTTTATGTCATTGCTGCAACCTAGTTCAATTGCATGTTCATGATGTGTATGTGTAATTTGAAAATCAGCAGACCTTAGAAGATTGCACTAGTTTTGTGTAGCTGTAGGTTTCTCTTGAGGTCAAACAAAACTGGTTTATGAGAGAATCATCTACTGCCAACCACCATTATTCTTGTTCATTTGTAGTTGTCATGTTGAGTTGTGGTTGGTTCAGGATTAACTTGATCCACATCTATGGCTAGCGAGAGAGAAGAAGAAGGGTTCACGAGAAGTTGTGTGGCTGATTAAGCTAAGGTTGTGGTCACCATCAATAGAGATTAAGTTGGGTAGGGTGCAAGAGGTGCGAGGCATCTTCGGGATCTCTTGTTAGATCACATGGATCGTTCGTGAAGTTATTCACGTTAATTGGATTGGTAAATAGTTTAGTGAAAAAGCAAGTTGAAATGTCGGTCGATAAAGAAAAAATAAAGATTAGTGAAAGATCAAAATGGTGTAAACCGGTTTTCCGTCGGTCATCAACAATGCTGGTAAAGTAATTAAGCAGTCAATGATTAAGGCAATCGTCGCGCTCACGTCAAAATCAAAGATTGAAAGGTCATCAGGGTCGTTCCAAAGAAAAGCAGAAGATTTTAAAAAAAAGAAAAAGAAGCAGTCCAAGGCAAATTTGAAGTTGTTTTGCAAGTGAAAGAACAAGATAATATGTTTCCAAGGGACTTGAAAAGGTTTTGTTGGTTGGTTGTATGGTGCAAGAGCACCTTGTTCTCGGAATGCCTTCAGAAGGCAAAATTGCAAAATTTCAATTATAAATTGTAAAACCTTGTGTAAAGGTCATGTAATGGTCAATTCCTATGTATTTGAGTCATTTAGAGGTTTTGAGAAGGTCAAAAAGATGGAAAAAGCAAAATTTGCTAAAAAAATGCTAAAAGTTGTCAATAATGTAAAAGATGCAAAAAAGCAAAAAAAACAGAAGATGAAGTCTTTGAGGGAAAAATGAAGAGATAGGTCAATAGAAAAAGTTGTAAAGTCAATTATGGATTGGGAAACATCTATAAAAGCAATTGTAAGGCGGGCAAGTGATCATTTTTGTAATCTTAAAGAATTTCATTCAATAAAAGTACCATGTTTTAATAGATTTCAGAGTTCTTTCTATTGTTCATCAACTCGTACGGTCTGTGCAAAATTTTAGGGTTCTAAATCTTATTGTTTTTGGTGTATCAAAGAGTTAGCTTTCATTTACATCCATTTTGAGGGGAATCTATTGAGTATATTCATTGTTTGAGTTGCATTTCTTGAAACCGGTCTGCAACCAACATAAAGGTTTTGAGAGTCAAATAGGCAAATGATCTCTACTCCATTGAATTAGGCCTTGTGGATCGGTGGAGTAGATTAAGATAGGATGTTTTAAGCTTTGTTTATGTTGTAATGTGCAGGGGAAGGTGAGATTACAATTTGAATGATGATGTCCTACAGAAAAATAGTGAATTCCTTATAAAAATGAATGGCTCCAAGATGCTAAATAATGTAAAGGCGTGCAAAAAAGGTGTGAGAAGGTTTATATAGTTTGTGTAGGTATATTTTAACATGTTTGAATAGTTTGTAGATGGGTTTGAGGTTTGCAACATGTATTTTCAATAAGCCCTCCCTCTTTTGTGTTACAAAAGCCTAGAAATCAAGGGTTTTATAGAATAGTGTTTATTTGTGCCCTTCTCCTTCTAAGAGTTGTTGAATCTTGTGTTTTGAGACTTGATAAAGGACTGTTTGAAGACAATTGGCGTTTTGGTGGTGATCCAATAGCACTTGATTTGTTATTTAGGCCTAATTTGTGGTATTTTCCAGTGTATAGTCTAAAAATCTGATAATTCCTTTAAAGCAATCTACTGAAAGCTCTTGATATGTTATGATATGTCACATTGGGCTCCTGAAGGTACAATTGGTTTGGGTTTTTTCAATATATTTTCAAAGGAATACCCAATTTAGGGTTTGAAACCTAATAGGTAAATAATGTCTTGAATGCCTAGAAAGTGAAAAACTGATAAAACAGTGATTTGAATGTTAGAGAGTTTGATTTAATTCTGCCTTATTGATGTTGTTAAAGGTGACTAAATGTTTGGAAAGGGTTTTGAAGGCAAATATGTTGTTTTTGGATGATTGAGCAATAAGAACCTATTGTGGAAAATGGTGCTTTGGCTGCAAAAGGTAATGGGTCTGATAATACAATGTTATGTGAATATGTTCTTAGTTGTTTCAGTTAAATTGATGAGGATTACAGTGGTGTGAAGGTTTGGTGTTAGTTTGAAAGAAAGAATGTATGATTAGTTGTCTATTTGCCAGGGGAAAAGAGTTGTATTGAAGGGTGAAAGAGATGAATGGTTTTGTTTGTTTCTAATCAAGTTTTGTGTTGATACAGTCATATGATGGTGGTTAGGTTGCATTTTGTATCTGATAATGATGTGGATTACTTATTTTTTTAAACCGATGACTGAAAGCCATGTGAATGGCTAGAGAATTTTGATGGATAGATGAGTGAATTTGGTGAAATGTATAGTGGATTTTGGGTGATTGTTCAATTTGATCTTCTTAGTTGAGTTTGGGTCTGAAGTACCCCTGTTGAATTGAGGTTTTTGGTAGATGCTCTTGCATCACTTTGGTTCTTTAACAGATGTTTATCCAAAACTCAAAAATGTTCTTGGAAGTACATATACAATAAATAACTTGTCTCTTAGCCTTCATCAGTGAACTAAGCAATTAGAACAATTATACCAAAGTGCTGCCAATCTTTGTGTAATTGCCACTTATAAACGTATAAGTCATTGCCATCTGTAGATTTCCAAATCTGATCATTAACATGATTGAGATGCACAAAAATTCATTGTCTTTCCAATAACAATATTATTTGCATGTGAAACTAATAGACCCAACTGAAGGAAGCTAAAAAAACTGAAGCAGTCACAATTCAAAACTAATTACTTTTGCCTTTTCATTTGTTGCACCATTGGAATTTAGCAAAAATATTATATAACTGGAATCTAAAACCAAAGCCCTCCACAAGATTTCATGTTTGTGATTTAATGATTGTATTCTAGTACCTTCCAATTGATCTTAAACTTAAAGACTCTTTCTGAGACAAAATAATCAGCACTCGTCAAAACAAAATAATAAACATATATAAGCAAAAGAAGACGTACTGTGGAAAAATCTAGTGTCTTGAATATGAAAATGAAACATTTAACCTGCAATTGCTAATTTAAATTGAATAAGCATGTATCCTATTGAAGTTGTCCTACTCTCCAAGTTGGACAAGATATTTCATGTATGCACAATGAACAAAATAACTATTCTGTCTGATCGCACTCATATTTTGAATTTTCATGATGATAGCAAACAGAACAAAATAACTGTTTTACTCTGCCAATAACATGATTCCATTTGGTGAAGGACAAAGAGTTCAAAAAATTTTAAGATTATCATTTCATTGAATCAAATTATTTACAGATAAGCACACAGTCGTCATATTCACCCAATGTCACTAGCATGATTATATTTGGCAAACAGCCAAGTTCAAAACTTTTGCATTTGCCATTTAATAGAATCAAATTGTCAGACAACAATACAGCTTAATGTGATTTTACTAGCAAATGGTTTCCCACAAGCAACATGATCATGAATGGAGCCCAAGATTTGCAATTTTGCAGATAGATTAATAGCAAACCAAATCTGACCTCATCTATGGATGACCACAAATATAGAATTAATTAACCTTATCAAAAGAGAGCAATTATAAAACAGTTCTTGATGCAACTGATCTGATAAGACTTTTGTCTGGGGGAAAGTTGCAGACATGCATCTTAAGCAATAAAGTTCCAATTCATGATGCAGGGCTCTTGCCATCACCAGCAAATAAAACTAGGAAAACATCCTCATTCCGGGCAACCTTGATTATTCGCAGGCCCAAAGTTGCAGCCATTAAAATTCTTGTTTGAATAAAAAAATTATGAACAATTGTTACCAAAGATAAAAGAGGGTAGCCAAATCCAAATAGCAAACCAAGAAAACACATGGTATCAACTAGCATCATTGAGTTACATCCACTACAATCATAGTATTATTACATTAAGCGTATCCCCCAGATAGAATGAAATAATTTGAAATAGCTTCACAGATTACATTTAACAGCAGTAATGCATAAAATTAATCCAAACTACCAACCCACCTCAGCCCCTTATAAACCAATTTTGAATTCGACATCACTTGGAAATGCTCTTGGCGTAAGTGGTTCACTCACTGCAAGGAGATCATTGCAAAGACCCGTAAAAGCAATAGAATCTGTTTCAATAGGTTTAAATTTTATAAGAGCAGCAGGAACTAGATCCTCATCCTCAAGAGTCGGCATTTTCTCGCCAGGTTTTGCATCACGTGGAATTGTACAACTCTTAGGTACTGCTGGTCCCAATAGCTCAAAATCCAGACTTGAATGTTTTAAAGCTGATCTTGCAAACTGAAAAAACAAAAAAGACCAATCAATTTTCAATGAAATATTTTAGCCCCTATTGGACAAGTGCACAAAATCAAAGTTCCTCCAGTTTGATTGCAAGGTGCACTATAGGAAACTTGTACCCAGAAATTAAAGCAGAGAGACCAGAGAAACCAAAAATTAAACATATTTAAAAATTTATGTTCCTTGTACTTCAAACAATTGAACCTACCTCAAAATAATTATAGACTATATCCTATGCTACCCTCAAAATAGTTATATGTACCATGTGGAAGACATATCCAAGCCATCCAAGATGATTAGAACTCTAAAACTCACCAATGCAACTGTTGATTTAGTGGGATTTGAACCAGGGCTTGGAGTTACTGATGCAGATATCCAAGGGTAAGTACCAATGACAGAAAGAACTCGTGTTATGTACTAATCCAAACCAACAACTGTAGAATAGTGTTATACCATTATCACACCTTAGGAAGAGTCAACCAACAGGCTTCAGAGTTGATTTTATGCCAATAATGCGACAAAGAGTTAATTACATGCCAACTCAAGCCAACATACAGCCTACTTGTAAATTCCATTATTAATGCTTTCTGTTTTGTAATTAGCTTGAAATTCAGATAATATTTTACTCTACTCAATTCTTCAGAAAAAATGAAGAGAACTTGGGGGCACTTGGCAACTTGGGAAGAGTATTATAAGTATAACTATGGATAAGACTAAAGTTAGAAGAGATTCAAAAGGCCTATAACAAATGGCTTACTATTAAGGCAAACTAAGAGGGAGGAAACTAAGCATACTAGTGTTTCTCCAAGTTTTG
>VDFB02022428.1:0-17984 GCA_007258455.2 Sequoia sempervirens
TCGAAATGCCAAGCCAAGTCGAGCGATGGTCTGCTGCTCCAATTATTTGTACATGAATATGTACCAAGAAAACCATTAGAATGAGTATGGTTTCTTTCCAAATGCTGATTGTGCTCAGCCCACACCACCATTTCTCTCATGTGAAACCATAAATTATCCCTCGAAAGAGATTGGAAAGTTTGAAATTGAATGAACTAGCAACCCAACCAGACTGGAATGGTCAACTTGAAATCTGATTTTATGAAAATCAGCATCCAAGGAGATAGATAGCTGCTGCAAAACTGAAAATCAACACTCAAAATATCATGTCTGCTCATATCTACCGCTGAGGATAGACCCATTGAAGATCCCATCACAGCCAAGTACCAATCCTTGTTCAACTTTTCTCTCCAAAACTCCCATTGATCATTAGGAGTGAACTTCAAATGACTGATAAAGAAGGTAACAACATCCAAAGGACAGTGAATTTGAGGCTCATCACTCCAACATACCTTCTTGACACATATCAAAAGCGAGCTGATACCAGGGCCCCACATCATAAGTAAAGAAGAGTCATTCCGCAATTGGAGAATTACTTTTACTAGAACGCTTTGGGAAATACGTTCTATTTGAATCATCGCACCCTGAAACTCCAAGAAGT
Organism: Sequoia sempervirens; assembly: GCA_007258455.2. Lineage (NCBI taxonomy): Eukaryota > Viridiplantae > Streptophyta > Pinopsida > Cupressales > Cupressaceae > Sequoia > Sequoia sempervirens. The sequence continues at coordinate 641 of VDFB02022428.1, forward strand.
ACTCAGCAAATCTGAATTCGTTGAGAAAGTCAAATTCAAAATCATGAGAGAAGAATTGCTGAAAGGATTCAATGGATCCTTCATCAAACTCCATTATGAGGTTAGTTACTCTTAGAGAATATGGTGTAAGCATGAAGCCCGATAGGAACCTGACAAGAATCCACATCAGAAAATGAATGAACTCTTCATCGGAGTGCCAATCATCTCTTTGTTGCCAATCAAGATTAGTGACTTCATTCCACCATGCTTCTTGATTTTCCACCTCCTGAAGAATGGGGAGACTAGGAGCAGCAGTGAGTTCTTCGTTATGCAACTCATACATCCTCGTTCCATTGTTAGAAGAAGTGCTAGCACTTCCCTCTTCAACAATGATGTCATAAGAGATTTCCTCAAGGCTTGAAACCCCATCCTCTACCTCAAAGGAATGTTTCTTATAAGCTCCCCCTTCACCTAGTTTCAAAAGAGGATTGTCAAACGCTAGGAAGCCGTTCCTTCCATCTTGCTGCTCCAAATCAGCACTAGTGATCTGTGATTTTCTGGTGAAACTTTCAAGATCAAACTCTCTTTCACGATTATCAAGCTCTTTAATTACTTGCTCGATTTCTTTAGCTCTATGTCCATTCTCTTGTTCCTTGGAAAGTTTGAAATCAGCAAACTGACCTTCTATCTCCATTAATGCTACTTGAGTCTCTTCTAACATAGCCTTTGTTGATTCAAGCTCATGAGCAAGCTCATCAACCTTTCTCTCTTTTCCTTGGAAAACACTGAAGGTCTTCTTTGCAAATTCAACGGTATGATCCCGATCCTTCATCAAGTGTATACAATTTGATTTCAATGCTTCCAAAGAGTCTCTGACAAGTTGCAAGTTGAGAAGAGCAACTTCATCCTTAACTCCTCTTCTTCTCTCTTCAAGCTGAGCCTTCCAGTAGAGATCTTCAATCAAACTGTGAGTGCGATCAAATTGGGATAGAACTCGCACTTCCCTCTTAAAGGACTCTTTGACTTGTTCTTCCCACTCAAGAATATGCAAAGATGGTGGATTGTTGGTTGGCTGACTTTCAAAATCAGAACTTTGTTTGGAGTCTTCGCTGCCATCATAGCTGTTCCAGCTTTCGTGTCTTTCACCTTTAACTAGAGGAGAATGCTCAATGTCATGGAGAGGAACACGTTCCACAATTTCTTCGACCCTAAGTTTGCAATCAACTTCATGCACTGAAAAATCAGATTCGTGCTTAGTAACACCTTCAAACTCTACCTCTTCAAGAACCATATGGTCTTCTAGCTCTTCTTCTTCATCACTGTCTCCTTGATCAAACATTATGCCAGCATCCAACTTGCTCAATGGATCATAATCATCCGCTGTTCGGAAAGTTTCCGTAGAAACATTTTCTTCTTTAGTGGCTGCAACCACTTCAAAGAGATCATTATGGTGCTTCATTGAACACTCTTCTTCTTCAAAGACAACTCCCCTTCCAAAGGCTACCACATAGTTTGCAATGCAATCTGATTTTTGTTCTTCATCAGGATCAAAGGGAAATTCATCCCACAATGGTTCTCTTTCATATCTTGGTGCCAACACACCCGGATCCCAAATGCTAGTGGGTTGATTAGGATGATCAACCGGACAAAACTTTTCATGCTCCTCTTGAAGTGATGACTCCTTAAATAAGTCAACTCCCACATAACTTAAGTTGATAACATCAAAATTATTTCTCTCCAATGGCTCAGTTTGCTGCTCCATCCCAAGGTCACCACCATAGTGAATTGAAAAATCTTCATTGCTTGCTGTTTTGGAAACTTCACTATCATTGTCTTGTTTATGAGGAAGTATTATGCTGATGTCTTCGTGTAGAACTTCTTGAGAAGTTGGGACAACAACTTGAAGAGAATCCATCTTTACCAAATCGTCAACATGATCTGGTATGGACTCTTTGGAATCATCACCCTCTTCATGACCATTAATCTTTCCTGCAACATGATCTAATTTCACTAAAAGTGGTTCCAATTTCTCCTCACATTGATTAAACAACTCCTTAATCAGTATAGCAGCAATAGGAGAACCCTCTTCTTCCTGTTCGTATGCGTCCAAGAGGAAGGATTGAACACTTGGTGGAATTTCATCAGCCTCATTAATAGTGAGAACAAGAATATTATTCACAGCTGCAATAACATCCTTTTCCTGTTTGCTCCAAGTGGATTTGACGAGGTAACGGAACAAGTGATCGATCTGATCATGCATTTCCAAGTCTAATAGCAAGTTACTTATCCTGAGTTCTGAAAATGTTTTTAAGATAGCAACCTTTCTAGAAAGTAGACTGCTTCCAGTTTCATCAAGTTCTTGGAAACTTCCAACAATTCTATGAAGGATCTTCTTCATAGTTTCATCATCATAAGGCATTAGGGGAATCACAATTCTCATCAACTCCATGAGGCAAGAAGTAATCAGTAGCTTGATTTCTTCATTTGGGTGTCCCAACCAATAGGACTGAACTAAAAGGTGCAATGCCGGTGATAATGCCAACTGCATCCATTCAGAAGGTGACTGCTTCACCTGTCTCAAACATTGTTCCAATATTTGAAGATTATTCCTTTCATCTTCCCTTGACTTACATTCTTTGTCAAGTCTATTTCCGATCTCAAAAAGTGTTTGTTCCAACTTTATCTCCTCTCTGTTAGCCATGTTTATCTGCCACTTCTAAACTGAGCTGAACTCCGTTCTGACCTCTGGTGTAGAAACTGATTTCTCTATCATTCGACTGACAACTAAACCTTGTTGGGTACAGGATGGCAGGATCTTGGCTCTGATACCATTGAGCTATTCCGAGCCAAAAATTTTCAACTTTTTCAAATTACAAATTACAAATCAATGCACCCGTTAAGGTTAGCAGCTAAACCAAAACGATGCTGAAGCAACTCTAACCAGAATGTACGCCAGGATCCCGATGTGGGCAAGGTGTGAGCATTGGTCAGAGGATCTTAATCAAAATGCTTATGCAAAAACTCTAACCAAGAATGGCGCCGATGATGGCGAGCATATGGTCAGAGGGTCTTCTATTCTAAGTACTGAAAGGGAACTCGACACCAAGTATGTGCTACTCAATTCAGTATGGAGTTGAGGCGACCATATGGCGGAGTATTACAAATTACAATGCTGAAAGAAAGAACTGAAATGCTGAAAGTATTCAACACCCAGAATGTGCTTTCTAACCCAGAGTGGGAAAGTAGCTACCATAGGGCGGAGGTAAATTAAATACAATAGCAAATGCTGAAACTAAAGATGAGCATTACAATTTGATAAGCAAGATTATAACTGCTGTCAGTACTACTGCCAGCTTACAAAAAGTTAGACAATGCCTTGCTATCAATACAATCGAGAGTAATAGAGCTGCAACAATATTAATAGAATTCTTTTCAATGAATAAGGAAACTTGAATCAGAAATTGCACTTTAAAAGCCAACTTGGTAATCTGATTTTTGACAGTCCGGATCTTCGTATGCATGAACAGCAGCCCTGTATCTCACAGATTCATTCACAACTCTCTTCAAACTTAACCAAATTCCACCAAACGAATTGCAGTATGATCCTACTATGATGGCGACCAACTGAGAACACTGAAACTCACTCAAATGACTCTAATTATTTAATGCACGAAATCCAAAGCAGATCTGAATAGTACGGCCCAGCAAGAGGGCGATTTTGCATTTAAAAATTGAAGACTTCTCTAAAAATTCTATAACTTGGGACAAAGGGTCGCCCCTACCAAACAGTGAGATACAAACGATACCCAGAAAGACTCTTTTTGTATTTTTTGAGTTATGAATTAAAACAATAATCTGTTGTATCTAATATGCAAATTTGGAAAACCTCTAATATGCAAAAACACAGAAACTAAATAGCCACAAGCTGATTACAATGCACAAATCCCAATGAAACTCACAAAACTATACTAATTCACCACTAGTTGCTGTGTTGCAAGCAAGAAGCAATGCCCGAGCTAGGAGGCCTTCATTCCTCGAAGCGATCCAATACCATTCTGGCAGCATAACAATACTGTAGACAAAAGATCCCCAAAAGAGAACCAAAGGCTGCCTTTTATAAATTCCTGTTGACCTTCTCGAAACCCTAATCATCTTTTCAGAGTCAAACCCTAATCATCCAATAGATGGCGTCCCTTTCTTCAAAGCTTCAATTTGTCTTCTTTTAATTAAATTCATCACTTAACTCAAGGCGTCCCACTTAAGGCTTAATTTGACCTTAATAATTATAAAATAATCTTCAATGAAGGCGCCACCCTCAAAAGACCACTTTTCAAAACAACATTAAGTCAATAGACTAGGCCAAGGGGTAATATAACATTAAAATATAATGTTATTTAAGTGAAATGAACTTATCTCTCCGAAACTGCATCCTGAAGCCAAAATCTGAATAAACCAATTGAGACGACTGAAGAGGAAAGTCAACTGAGTGGAGACCAACAGGCTCACTGCCAGAAATAGAATTTACTAAAAATAGTAAATTCCTGAAAATGCTCAGAATGCCAAGAAGAACATACCACTGCGAAGCTCTCTGAAAACCCAGAAAGAATCCGCCATTAAAACAACCAACCTCGAGCAAAAGCATCCTCCAAAACGCGAAACCCTAATTTTGCCACTGACTAGCCAATAGCACACTGGGAATAGGCTATCAATCACTGAAAAGTGAAGTGCTAAAAACGGGGACATTACATAAGGTCATGCTGAAACCTTTCATATGGTTTTTCTGGTGAAATTTGAAAACATTGCTGATGATAATTTTTTTAATATCTCTACTCACAAGAAGTAAATTTGTGGATGAGCCTTCATCTAAATGTTAGTTGCCAGGAACTTGTTTTTGTAATATTTACAAAGTATACTTGCGAGTATTTTGTATTGGAGTTAACCTAAATTTCAAAATTGAAAGCTTTTTTCTATAAAGGATATTGAGGAAGCTGTCCAAAGAAGTTGATTATCAAAATGCCAATTAGTAATTTGACAACTTTTTAAATGAACTTGTTTAAAGTTATTCATATTGTGGACAAACATTTTATACTTCTACAAGCCACCACGGGAACGAAGAACAAGTTAGTTGTGACAAAAGATTCCGGGAGTCTGGTTACAGATAAAACAAGATAATATTTCTGTGAATTGAGCCACAATAAAGTACCTAGGATAATTAAAATGAACTTAACAATGGTAACTTAGACATTGGTTACCCAAAATTATCCTTAGTAGCGTTAGTTGGTCATTCACATTCAAATATGATAATAGTCAAAAGAGAAATTGCAGCATGATTCAAGTTGTGAACCTAGAAAGTACACATAGTTTTATCGATTTAATGATGTTACAATGACTGGAATTATTTATGTATCAGAAATTGAATTTTAAATTTAGTGTTGGGAATGACAGTTCAAGTGCTACATAGGACAATTTCACAAATTGAAACTGACTATACAGGATTGTACACTTCAATTGTACTGTACGCATTACTGCTGAGAGTGGTACCTGCCATCTTGGGTGCACAATCATACAAAAATCTGATTTGTAGTGTATCCCTAAGGAATTATGGTTCTCAGGCTTCTTTTATAAACTGTGTGTGTCATATTCACTTAACAATTGAACTTGTATTATATTAAAATTATGGTAAGCTATTAAAAATATAATCTACCTTAAGTCCATTTGCATGTACTTCAATGCCAAGTGATAAACTGCAAAAAAATTGGTATCGTTGTTTACATTTGGACTAAATGGTTGCCTAGTTTCTTGTGGTGAGTACTTAGTTTAAATCAGTACACACCATTCTTTATACAATATAAGTTTTAGAAGCATCCTACATTTTGAAAATCTCTCATCATTATGAGATTAGGTTGAAAATGGATTGGCTCATAAAGTACAATTGCTGAGATAATTTCCCCCTTTAGGCATGACTTGTTGGGATCCAATTGAATATTTTTGCTTTGGTTTTATATTTTACTATGTTCCACGGCATTTCCGGGACAGGGATGGCAGGGGATGTGTTTCGGGGATGACAGTCCGAGGGCCATTTTTTGGGGATGGCGGGGGGACGGCAATATATATATATATATATATAGAGAGAGAGAGAGAGAGAGAGAGAGATCTCTACAACACCAGTATAATAGCAGCAATATAACATGACAATGTTAAAATGATGTTGGATGACGTCTATAGGACCCTGCATGCCAACCGCATTCCAAAAAGAAATTGTTTGTTTGTACTTCTCACACAATACCACATTGTACCAGACCATGACAAATGTACCTGTAATCTCTTTTGCACTTTAATACCATATGAAGAATTTTGAGTTTTGATGCTTTTTTGAACAATGAAACTTGAATTCAGAAATCCAAATTATTTCTGTTAATATTAACTGTTATATAACTTATATCATTAACTATGAATCTGAATCATGAAATATTTATTGCTGTTATACTACAGTTGCTGTCACTGCTGTCATGATTAATTTAATTGTTTTTATATTGCTGTTGTAGTGCTGTCATGATATATTTATTGCTGCTGTTATAATGCTGTCATGATATATTTAACAGTCTTTTTCCTAACGACCGCTTTGGGGACGGTTAGGCGTCCCCTATGTGTTTCCTGCCGTCCCCGATTTTGGGGACGCTTCCGCATTTTCTAGATTTGGGGGGAATGGCTAGGGGACATCCCCTAACGTCCCCCATCCCCGAAATGCCTCAGGGGACGGGGACAGGGACAGGGGTTTGAGGGGTGGGGACTCGTCCCTGTGTAACATAGATATTTTATGAATTGTCTTTGCAAGTAATTTTCCATATTTGGATATCCAAATATTTTAATATAACCTTTTTCTTATTATCCTTTACTGTTTAAGATGTAAGGATAGTTGACCAACATGGATGCTTAAGTGTTCTCTTAACAACATAGATGGCATTTTGGTTGATATCCTAAGTCCATGCTCATTAGAATAGAACTAAAATTACCACAATTTTTATGTCTCTTTTTTAAAACAAGTGGTAGTACATTATGTTGAAGCTTTCTAGGTCACTTGTTCCACAAAGAGTCACTCCTCGCAAATAATGTGCTTTTGGGCCAAGTTTGGAATTGGCAAAAGGCTCACCATGATAAGTAGATTTTAATATGTTTCACTACAATGGTAGATGCATGCCAACAGAGGGTCCAAGTGGGGAAAATGGGATGCAATGGCTGACCTGTTGTACGAGCTTGATGCCAAGACAAGGGTGAATAGTTATCAGTTGCTTTCTCGTGGTGGGAGCCATCATTCATGAGAAACAAATTTGATTGTTATGTGGAGAGAGGGAAAGAGAGCAAGTAAAGGAGGAGCATCAAGGCAGTGTTTGAAAGAGGGAGCATTGATATCAATCTATATCTTCTTTTGTATTCCTGTTGTTATATTAATATATTAAAATGCTTATAATCAACAGTTGTTAGCAAAAAACTTAAATATAATGCCTTTCTTTTTGTGTCTCATGATTGGTCCTTGTTTTCATTTCTTTGAATATCAAATTCTTAGAAATCATTTCTTACTGGAGTTATATCTTTTGTCTTGTTCCAGATTGGATGGCCGACATCATATCCAGCAAATCAGAAAGAATCATTTTTAAAAAATGTTTTGCAGGAAAAGGTATTAGTATTTTGTAAACCCTTCCATATGCACCACACTTGAACGCCATAGATTTTTCAACTTTATGCAATATTTTTGAAAGTATTTGCTCTATATACTCAACTATCGAAGCATTAACTTTTCTTTTGTGGTATTTCAGTGTTTGTTTTTTTACCAAATATTGATTCCGTTGTGCCTAATGAAGTGCAGTTACTAACTTACTGACATACTTTTAGCAAACATTAAAAATGAGACATGATAGCTTTTCACTTCATACCTAGCATGGAGAGAACAAGTTGATTGAAAAATTATAATAATATGTTGTAGCTGTGTCTAGAGGAAGATTTATACTTGACTGTAGCTTGAGTATGTTAATTGTTATCAACAGATTGACATCTTTACTGAACAAGTAAAAATTCCTGAAATTTGCAAGATATTAATGAACTGCATCTTCTTCTGTTCTGTAAATTACTGCTTTTTTAGTGTTAGAATATGGTCTTGGTGGTTGTAGTTGTTATTCTATCAAAACTACTGTCGGGCAGGCATCCAACAGATTGACATCTTCACTGAACTGTGAAGATTCCTTAAAATTTGCAAGATAATAATGAACTGCATCTTCTACTATTCTGTAGATTACTTCTTTTTTATTGTTAGATTTTGGTCTTGGTGGTTGTAGGTGTTATTTTATTGAAACAACTGTTGGGCATAATTGTTGAAAAACATATTTTAAATGCTGCAGTCAGAATTAATTTACCTTTGCATAGAAATTAATGGAAGTGATTTTAAACTTGATTGTGCATCTGATTGGAACGTCTGAAGGTTGGAAATTAGTTTGGATTATGAACAGGCGTTTAGGATCAAATTTTTCCTCTTGCAAAATTCTTTTCTTCCATTTGATTCTCTCTATATTGACAAAAGAAATATATTATTAATGTTAAACTAATGCAATCTTGACGGATGGCAGCGTTGTGCTTTGGAACATTATGTTAGATCCAGCAACTTATCGTTGCGACCAGGAATTGAGAAGTAAGTTTGAATGAATTTATTCTCATTTAGTCTGAATATGCAATTCTAATTTTTTATTTTATTGGGCTTTGTTCACCTATCTATAGGTGCCTTTCTCTTTTTTCCTTTCCCTATTTGTTGGATGTGATGCTTCAATTTTCAAAGATGAATGTCTAGGACTTTCTTGTAAATTTCTTGATGGGGTCACTTGAAAATTAAAATTAGGTTTCATGTTTTTGAGGCTTTTGAAAGTTGTTAAGTGTGCTCTTTGTTTTGTAAGAGCATGTGGATCTTCATTTAGGGTTGCCTATGTGAAAGAAAAAAATGCATTAATATCCAGAACTGACTAAGTAGGTCAACAGGTGTTGGAAGTTACAATAGTAAAATACTAGGATAAAGAAGAGCCTTAAGGATTAATAAAGTAACTACTGCAAACAATGTAAACACCAATAAGAGAAGGTGAACTCAAAACAGGGAAACCCTAGCCATTTAATATAAGTGAAAACAATATAGCTCTGTGAGGATATTATGGAAATAAACAGTCTATGAAAAGTAAGTGCAGTGCTGAAAATTAGTAATGACTAATTTGAATAAAAGGTTGGAGTGTACAAGCCAGAAAAACATGTATTCGGTACAAATCTAGCTAGTTGCATCTAGGATCGGGAAATCTGGTTGCTATATCTATGTAGAACAGGGATTCAAGAAAGAAAGAACTGGTAAATGATTGGGGGTTTGGTTTACTAAAGGTCCTCAAGTTGGTAGCTTATAGAAGTTGGATGAGCATGTAAATGAAATGACCTAAACAATTGATCACATCAATTGTTTTGACCTTCAGTCAGAAGGGCCTGAAGTTGAAGTTGGTTGAGTGCATAAATGATCATTAAACCCAACAAGAGAGTACTCCCCTAATGAATTGAGGGAGAGAGCTTTTGGGCTCTCTTGTTTTATGGATTGAGGAGGAGGATGAATGAATGAAGGAATTTAATGACGTACAAGACTAAACAGTCTATGGGACCGAGACAAAACAGGCCTAATTTGTCTTCATGCTCTTTTCCAAGTCGGATCTCTTGCTATTAATTTTGACTAGAAGGCTAGCTGTCTGATTAATCTCATCTTCCTCAAATAGCTGGTGCATATTGTCAACTTTCAAACTATTTTCATGCTGAGTACAGATATCCTTGTAAGCAGCACATTCCATGATGAAGTGCCATTCTGTTTCCACAACCCCCTTATTGCAGAAAATACAAGTTCTTTCTTCCCAAGTTTCCTTGGGTATCTTCCACCTACCGGTCTCACACCTAAGGTGATGAGATCCCGTCCTCAATTGTGCCACTAACAACCTCACTTTCCCTTTAATAGCTGCACCTAAATAAGTTTTTTCACCATGATCCTTTGCCGTGTTAAACTCTTTGATGTAGTATGCTTTTTTTCGCTCAATTTGATTTGTCCACATGGCAGTTCTGAATTTTTCAGTCACATAGCTTTTTATTTCACTGTTGGTGCTAGGACACTCTTGCAAATTGATGTCCCACTTGTTCATCCACTTGTGATTCTGTTTCATCCAAGTTTTCTTCCTACGATCTAGCGTCTCCTTCATAACCGTTTTAGGCCAATGGTGGTTATCCATGTTTTCAACCTTCTTTAAATAGCTTATCAACCGGATTAATGCCGTTGCTTCCAATGGAAAAGTCCCCGTTTCAGCTAAAAGAATTTCATATGGGACTGTGGTTTTAACTTTGAGACTGCTTGTTATTAGATGCTTCTGGATTCTTTCTAGTTGTCTCCAACTGCACTTTGACATACTGCTTCCCCACACTTCACACCCATAAAGTACAACCGGAGTAACTCAATTGGTAAATTGATGTGTGATTAATAGTGAGTAAATGGGAACAATGACTTGAGCGTAACTGTAATGTCCCCGTCTCAAACCTGATCATTCATGTGACCGTTGGCCTTTTTTCTGGAAACCCGAAGGCTAGTCGGAAGATAAAATTAGGGTTTCCTAATTTTGAGGAGGTCATTGCTCAGAGATGGAGGATTCAATGGCGGATTCTTTTTGGGTTTTCAGAGAGCTTCGCAGTGGTATGATCATCTCAGCATTCAGAGCACTTTTTTTGGAATTTACTATTTTTAGTAAATTCTATTTTTGGCAGCTTTCCAGTTGAGTTCAGCTCGGTTGACTTCCAGTTTCAGTTGGGTCAGATGTCTTGCTCAGTTTTGGCTTCAGGGCACATTCAGAAGGATAAATTAAGTCATTTAATTAAAAGGGTCATGTTTAAATGTTATATTTTAACGTTGACCCCTTGGCTTAGACTTAATGACTTAATGTTGTTTTTTAAAGTGGGTCCTTGAGGGTGGCGCCCTCATTAAGAGATGATTTAATTATTCCCTAAGTCAAAGCAAGGTTATGAGGGGCGCATATTTCAAAGTATGATATTTAATTAAAATGTCAAATCTAAAGCTTTGAAGGAAAAGTACGCCCATCCTTGAGGAGATTGGGTTTTGACCTAAAAGCAGATTTTAGGGTTTTGTGAAGTCAACGGAAGAATTATAAAGGGGAGTCTTGGTGCATCATTTGGTCATCTTTGGACGACTATACTGTTATGCTGCCGGATTGGCTCTGGAATCGCTTCGAGGAATGAAGGCCTCCTAGCTCGGGCATCGCTTCGTGTTTGCCAGACAACATCAAGTGGTGATTCTTAGTCTAGTTTGTGAGTTATTGAATATTGTGCATTGTAAACGTCATTGTAATCCTTTAGTTTCTGATTCTGCATATTAGAGGTAATTTTTAAAGTTGCATTTTAGTGACAGCAGATTTCATGTTTTACTCATATCTCAAAAAAGACAAAAAATATAGTTCTGGGTATTGCATCAATAGTTGAGTTTGTAAAGGGCGCCAATATTCTCCAGTTAGAATTTTTAAAGGAGTATTGAATTTATGAGAAGTCGAACTTCTTGCTGGGCTGTACCATTTAGTCTAGCATTGAATTTCGTGCAATATTTAATATTGGCATTTTAGGTCTGTTTCTTGCATCCATTCTAGGCGCCTTCTCATTAGCTTTGTTTTGCATCTAAGAATAGGTTAATTGGGTAAGGAATGAGTGATTTGTGAACCAATTAGTGAATCTGTATGCTGCTGGTTAGAAAGTGAAAAGTGCAGATCTGTCAAACTGTCTACAGAAATCTGCATCATCTGATTTGGTTTTGGCACTGTGATTTACTTAAAGATTGTAGCAGATTCATTGTTGAATGTTCCATTTGAAAAGCATCTGATATCTTGACATTGCAGGCAATAATTATATTTTGTAAACTGGCAGTAGTATTGACCAGTGTTCTTAATATTGCTTTGTCATTATTTGTAATACTCGTTCTTGCTTTCAGTATTAGTTTGAAATAGTATAACTCCGCCCTATTGTAGCTACTTCCCATTCTGGGTGAGCAAGCACATTCTGGGTGTTGAGTAGTTTCAGTATTCAGCATTTCATTTCAAGCTTTGCTTCCTGTAATCACTTCGTCATATGGTCGCCCCTCACTCCGCATTGGATTGGGTAGCACATACTTGACGTCGAGTTCCTTTCTGTATTTAGAGTAGAAGACCCTCTGACCAATGCTCGCCATCATCGGCGCCATTCTGGTTAGAGTTGCTTTCTTGCACGTTTTGGTTTATCCCTCTAACCTTAACGGGTGCACTGTTTGTAATTGGAAATTGTTAATTGGAAAAACAAAAAATTGGCTCGGAATATTTCAGTGGTATCAGAGCCACGTATCCTGCCATCCTGTGAAATCAGCTTTCTATGAGTGACAGAGAACAGAGGTATTTGGCAAGAGTATACAAGAGAGACACAATTCAGACAGTTGTATCAAGCCCCAGAAGGTCAAACAGCTTCAGAGATTTTGAGGGCTAATTGGGAACCTTCACAAGAAACAGAAATGGGGGATAATGAAAGAAGTTCTGGCAACAGAAGTGACAGTGGGAAAGGTATAGACAATTCAGCCAATCTAGGTCAAGGACTCGATAAGAAGATGGATGCTTTGTTGGATATGTTTTCTCTCATGTTGGGGAGATTGGGTCCCAATGCTCCACAAAACAATACAGGGCATGCTGGGGAGCACAGTGCTTCCAACCAGCACAATGGTCATGTTGCCCAGCCTTCAGGGAGCAACACTTACATTTCTGCTAGACCATTCAAACCCACGTTTATGGCACCAGCTAACCCACAGCCTGACCCCGAAGAAAATGTTTCATCTTTGGAGAGGGTGAGGATAGGCCGTACGGAGTATGACACCCTTCCTGATGAGGTCAAACTTGACATGTCCTTCAATGATTATATGGAGTATAGAAGGAAGGATAGAGGCCAAGGGAGAAATTATGATCAAAGAAGAACCCCAGCACAAGGAGACTGGAATCAAGCTCTCAACAAGGTTATGCTTGCCCATATTGATGGAAGCGATAATAATTCTGCTCGAGCTTGGTTACAAAAGCTAGACAACTATTTGGCTCTTAGGCCAATGGCTGAAGAAGAAGCGATTAGATTCGCTACGCTACACCTAGATGGGGTGGCGCATGAGTGGTGGTACCATGGCCTAGTCACCTTAGGTCATGGGTCTATCACTAGCTACGATGAATTCACCAATAGACTCATTGAGAGGTTCGAGAAGAAGGACCCAGAAGTGCATTTTAGGGAATTGGCACAGTTGAGACAGTATGGCACTGTTGATGCCTACATAGCTGAGTTTCAAAGACTTTCAGTTATGGTCACTGGAATCACAGAGAGAAGATTAGTGATCCTATTCACTGAAGGATTGATGGAGCCACTCAAGGGTTGGATCAAAGCTTTTGATCCACCGTCCTTACAAGAAGCAATGAAAAAAGCTAGAAACATGGAGTGGGCTGCTCCCAAAGCAAAGTTCCATTCCAAACCAACCTTTCACAAAGGGGATAGAGGGAAAAAGTTTCATCAAAAGCCTCACCATAAGGAGTTTAAACCACAAAAACCTCATGGCTCAAGATTGGATCCAGAGACTATCAATGAACTCCGAAGGAAGGGGTTATGTTTCCGTTGTTGGGAAAAATGGTCCCAAGATCATGTGTGCCCAAAGGGTGCTAAAATTCATCAAATTGAGTTCTATATAGCTGATGAAAGCAATTCTGATTTTTCTGATCAACAAGCTGATTTTGAGGACAGCGATGAAGAAAATACTCCAGAAGAGTCTGAAGGTGAAAAAGAAAGTGGTGGTACATTAGCTCAACTTTCGAGCTTCCAAAAGAATGAGTCCTTTAAAGTTCGTGGGATGATCAAAGGGCAACGTATTGTTGCTTTAATTGACACTGGTGCAACACATAACTTCATAGACGAAGTTGTGGTGGCAAAGAAAGGATTGCAAACAGAAGACTTTGAAGGGTTCAGAGTTATGGTTGCGGATGGGTTTCACATCTCATGCATCAAGAGGATTCCGAACATGTCAATGCAATTGGGCAATTACGAAGTCAAGGATGACTTCTATGTGGTCAATATTGGAGATACGGATGCTGTCCTTGGCATTCAATGGCTGTGATCTCTTGGAGAGATCTCTCTAAATCTGCAAACTATGGAGTTGAAGTTTCAATCCGATGGAAAGAAGGTGGTGTTGAGAGGAATGTCAAATGGTGGCCCTCGGATTGTGTCATTCAAGAGGATGGCGAAGTCGATACGTCATGATCAAGTGGAGTGGGCTGCGGAGTGCATGATTCTTCCAGCTAGTCCAGCTGAAACGAAAATAGAGCATCCTCCAGATATTCAGTCTTTACTCACTAAGAAGAGTAAAGTGTTTGCTGATTTACCTCCTGGACCTCCTCCTGATCGAGGTTCAGAACACATCATAGAGCTCAAGGAAGGAGCTAAACCGGTGATCACAACTCCATATCGGTATCCGAAGAGGCAAAAGGATGAGATCGAGAAGAATATCCGAGAACTTTTGGAGATGGGTTTCATACGCCCAAGCAAGAGCCCCTTTGCATCTGCAGTGGTTCTTGTGAAGAAGGATGGTACCATGTGCATGTGTGTGGACTATCGTGCTTTGAACCAAAGCACCATCAAGAATAGATACCCCATTCCCAGAATAGATGAGCTCATTGATGAGCTACATGGGGCTAAGTTCTTTTCGAAGATTGATCTAAGGTCGGGTTACCATCAGATACGAATGAGGGGATCAGATGTGGAAAAGACAGCTTTCAGATGTCACTATGGACATTTTGAATTCTTAGTCATGGCATTTGGGTTGACTAACGCTCCGGCTACCTTTCAGTCTTGCATGAACCGTGTCTTTCAGAATCAGTTACGAAGGTTTGTGCTGATATTTTTTGATGATATTCTGATCTACAGCAAGACTTGGGAGGATCACCTCAAGCACTTGGAGGAAGTGCTTAGTATCATGGAATCTGAGAGCTTATTTGCAAAAGCTTCCAAATGTGAATTTGGAATGGTGGAGTTACTGTACCTTGGCCACATAATCAGTGCTGAGGGAGTGAAGGTGGATCCAGAAAAAATCAAAGCAGTAGTTGATTGGCCACCGCCTGAGAGCTTGACTCAGTTGAAAGGTTTTCTGGGTCTTTGTGGTTTTTATCGGAGATTCGTAAAGGGGTATTCACAGAATGCTGCTCCCCTTACTGATCTCACCAAAAAGGGAGCCTTTGCTTGGTCAGAAAAGGCTCAAATTGTTTTTGATAAATTCAAGAAGATCATGAGCTCGTGTCTAGTTTTGGCTATTCCGGATTTCTCCAAGCCATTCGAGCTGCAATGTGATGCATCGGGTGAAGGAGTGGGGGCTGTCCTGATGCAAGACAAACACCCTATCGTGTTTGAGAGCAGAAAATTACGAGGTGTTGAAAGGACATACTCGGTCTATGATAAAGAAATGCTTGCCATTATGCATGCATTATCCAAGTTCAGGCAGTACTTGGTGGGGAACAAGTTCGTGGTTAAGACGGACCACAATAGCCTCAAGCATTTCATGCACCAGAAAGACCTAAATGAGAGGCAACAGAAATGGGTGAGTAAGCTTCAAGCTTACGACTTTGACATTGAATATGTCAAAGGGAAAAATAATGTCGTGGCCGATGCTCTCTCCAGAAGGCCTCATCTTAGCTCATTATGTGAGCTTACTGCAGATTGGAGAGACATGTTGCTTGCTGATTATGCCAAAAATCAGTTTGCAACCAGCATTCTGGAAGGTACTTTCCATGATGAAAGGTACCAGGTGGTTGAGGGATTGATCCAGTATAAGGGAAGAATCTTTCTGGTGGCTGATTCTAAGCTTAAGAAGAAGATTCTTTTGACTTTCCATGACATTCCAGTTGCTGGTCACCAAGGTTTTCTCAAGACCTATAGGCAGATCCGAGAAAGGTTTTCTTGGAAAGGTTTGAAAGGTGAAGTTCAACGCTACATTCAGGAATGTCCTGTTTGTCAAGCAAACAAAAATGAGCATACATTACCAGCTGGGCTGCTGCAACCACTTCCTATTCCCAATCAAAAATGGGAAAGTATCTCGATGGATTTCATCACTGGGTTGCCCAAGGCTCAAGGGAAGGATTGTATTTACGTGGTAGTTGACAGATTAACCAAATTTGCTCATTTCTTCGCCATTACCAGCACTTTTTCTGCAGCCCAAGTTGCAGATCTGTTTTTTCGAGAAGTGTTTAGGCTACATGGGTTGCCAAAGAACATTGTAAGTGATAGGGACAGCAAGTTCCTAAGCACGTTTTGGCAAGAAGTCTTCAGAATGAGTGGTACTGTGCTCACCCCAAGCACTAGTTACCATCCCCAAACAGATGGGCAAACAGAAGTGGCGAACAAGTGGTTGGAAGGCTACTTGAGAAATTATGTGTCAGAACAACAGAAAGCTTGGGTCAAGTGGCTGCATATAGGCGAGTACTGCTACAACTCTACTTTCCACATGTCGATTAAGATGTCTCCCTTCTTGGCACTCTATGGGTATGAAGCACCCAGTTTTGCAGATTTGGTGTTTGGTGACAGCAAAGCACCATTAGCCAAGGATTTGTTGCAGCATAGTCAAGACATAATGAGATCCTTGAAGGATAATTTGCAGATTGCACAAAATCAGCAGAAGTTGTATGCTGATCAGAGGCGTGTAGAGCGTTCTTTTGAGGTTGGGGATATGGTCTATCTTCGTTTACAACCTTATAGACAGTCTACTCTCAAGAAGAGTGGAGCTGAGAAGCTCAAACCTCGCTTCTATGGACCATTTAGGGTCATCAGAAAGGTTGGGGCAATAGCTTATGAATTAGAGCTACCTTCAGATAGCAGAGTGCATAACGTCTTCCACGTGTCTCGCCTCAAGAAGGCACTTGGACACAATGTGGTTGCTTCTTCACAGTTGCCACTGTTGGATGAAGAGGGACAGTTGGTTCTAGTTCCAGAGGAGATACTTGATGTCAGAGAACGTTCTTTGAGGAATAGAACTATCAGAGAATGTTTGGTAAAGTGGAAGAACCTGCCTATGGAGGATGCAACTTGGGAAAGTGATGAGATATTGCAGCATCCTAGTTTGCGATTGCTTGAGGACAAGCAATCTTGGGGAGGGCGGACTGTAATTTCCCCGTCTCAAACCTGATCATTCATGTGACCGTTGGCCTTTTTTCTGGAAACCCGAAGGCTAGTCGGAAGATAAAATTAGGGTTTCCTATTTTTGAGGTCATTGCTCAGAGAT
>VDFB02022429.1:0-17185 GCA_007258455.2 Sequoia sempervirens
CCCCAATTTGGTAATAAAACCCTAGAAAATGAAATAGAATAGAAAGAGAATGATGAATGAACAACATATAATATCACAACTTACCAAACCCTTGATCTAGAAATCTCAGGATATGCAAATGGATGTTTGATAATGTATTGAATGCTTGAGAATTATGATTGATTGTATGCAAATGTGTGAATGAATGCACTAAACTAATTGGGGGTGAAAATGAGAGGAAAACCCTTTATTTATACTTGAGTTTGCAATATTTCTTGAAAATAGCACATCACAAGTTGACCTTAAGGTTAAGAGAATAAAATACCACCATAATTTTGATTTTTGTGCCTAGTGGGACTAAGTCGTCCCAGGTGGTGACTTGGTCCCACCAGGGAAATTTTACTGTGTCAGGAATTAAAATGTATTTAATGATGTTTAACAACATTATTCTAAAAAATACACTTAAGTAAAGCCAGAAATTGCATTAAGGGGTCATTTAAACATAAGAAAGGGTTGAATTAGTAATGACAAGTTTAGAAAAGTGTGAGTTTGTTACAACTCTTTACAACACAGTTTTGAAATAAGACTTGGTAAGTGGTAAAAGGGGGTTATTTAAGTGAATTATAATGGAAGGGTCCTAGAAAAGTGTGAAAGTGGGTTACAACACTTCACAACACTTTTACAAGAAATCCTAGAATTCTTAATGATTCTCAAGGACCCAAGACCTAATGTGAATGTGTTGGCCACATTACAACATTAAATCTAGGAAAAATCAAGCCAAAATCACTAGGAGGGCCTAAACATGAGAAAAAGTAGAAGGGTTACTTTTTCTGTGTCCACAGTCATTAAATAATTTAGGCAAAGACATATCTAGTGGCTGATCGAAATCACCAAGTTCTTCTATCAATACAATAAAAAACTTATCATGCATATCAATCAACTCATCATAGGTTTTGAACACCTAGTCATCAACATTCTTGTTAGCTATTAATTCTTCCTTTTTCTCCACTATTTTGAGATGTGATATTTTATGCTCTTGGAAATCAGTATGCGTTCTGGTGTGAATTGTCCATATCATGTTAGCTTTCTCAAGTATTTTTTTGAACCTTTTCTTTATCAATTCTGAAACAATGTTAAATTTGATGGATCTCATTTTTGCTTCCAATTTATCATTTTTTTTGGATTCTCTCAACCTTATGCCTCCAATATGTACTTTCTGACATAGCTTCCAATATTTAGTTATCATTTTCCAACAATTGGGAGTAAGTAGTTGAGGAGGATGGAAAATTTTCCTTGTGGTTGGCTATTTCTTGCCTTAAGTTCTCATTTTTAGTCATATACTTTTTATTATCTTTTACCAGCCTTTCCATTTGAGCTTTTGTGAACTTAGCAACATTAACATTCAAATCTATAGTTTCAATAGGATCATTATCTCCAACCCTTTGCACAAGGAGGTGGCCAAATACCTTGTCAAGATCATCAATGATTGTAGGTCTTTTGTCTTGTGGATATAAGGCCCAAATTACAAAAGTTGTATTATCAAGATTATAACTTGATCTGTTGTAAATCATATCCACTCCTTATGTGCTTAATTGCAATGTATTATTTTGACTTCTTTGGAATCTATCAAATACAATAGCAAAGCTCATATCCCACCTAGAGAGAAGCATAACCCATTCTTCTAACAATTTCTTTCTTATTTTTGGAGTGATGTCTTCGACTGCCTTATCTAATTCTTCCTGTAGCTCTTTTAAAGCTTGTGCTTCTCTTTCAAAGGTGATCTCCTTGATCTTCTCTCTAATTATTTTACCTTTGTACTATAAACAAATGACTTAAATTCTAGTGTTTTAATGAAAGATTCATTAGAAATAAACCTTTGGCTAGCATCATGTCTCACATCATCTAAGATATATTCTAAGGACTCTATTATAGCAACATTCCTCTAATTATTTTATTTGTTGGAAACGCGGGTTTTGGTACCCTAATGGTCTCTTTCACTTCTAGGGTCTTTCACCTAAAAGGAAAGGAATATGGTAAAAACCGCTATGTTCACACTCAAGATGAATATAATATGGATGAAATATTCCTAGATGAGATGAACTAAATGCAAAGGACTGATAAAATAGATTGATTTGATATTCAAAACTAAGAAATACAAAGAGTTTGAAAACACATTGTGATATGACAAAAAGAACTAAAAACATGAACAAATAATAACAGAACTTAATGAAACTAAATGAAGTGCAACTGGAGGCTAAAATCTTATGTGGAGAGGTTTTGGAATGTTGTAGAGTTTACTATTGATGCCCACTGGAACTCATTCGCCACAGATGGAAAATTAGTCCCATTTTTGGTAAAAATTGTCAGAACAGGTTTTAGCTTGCTGGGAACAAAAAATTTCATAAAACACTTTTTCCAGCCTAGCAGTGGGACTCATTCACCATAGATGGAAAATTAGTCCACCTGCAGATTTCTAAAAATTCAAGGGTCAACTCCGTAGGTCCTAATCTGCACTTTTCTGCTTGACAAGTTGCCAAATCAGAATCTAGAAAATCTAATAGGAAAGGGTTCTCCAAGCTCCAATTAGTGTTTTGTTGACTTTGAATAATCTTTGATAATTTTATGACACTTTTAAGACCTATCTCTTTGACAAATGTGCATACAAACACACATGCAAAGAGGGAAAATGTGTTAAGGGTTAGAGTATAGGGGTTTTCCTTGGTCAAACTTCAATCAAATCCTTAATAATGAAATGAAATAAAGAGAGGATGGTGAATAAATAACATCCAAATTCATAAACTCACTAAAGCCTTGATGTTCAAGTCTCAAGATATGGTTCTCCAAGATGCTTGAATGCTTGATTTAATGATGAGGAATGCTAGGATGCTTGAATGCTATGATGGATTGAATGCATCAATGAATACTTGAATGAATGGGTGAATAGGGGTTAAAAATAATAGAAAATAATATATTTATACACAATTATGCCCTATTTTCCTAAAAATACATCACAGGCTGACCTTAGGTCTTAAGAAATAAAAACCCGCTAGTAATTTGAATTTATTTTGATTTTTATGCCAAGAGGGACTCATTCAACCCTAATGGCGAATGGGTTGCACTCAAGCATGTGAATGGGTGTCGAGAATTAAGTTTTCTTAAATGTTGTTTATTGGGTTTATATTTAAAAATACACTTAATTAAGACATGTAAGTTCATAAAGGGGCCAAATAAAGAATAAGAAAGGTGTATCTATTGATGACAAGCCTAGAAAAGTGTGAATGTGTGTTAGAAGAATTTACAACACTTTAAAATAAGACTTGGTAAGTGTTGAAAAGGGTGTATATAGGTGAATTATAATAAGAAGAGTCTAGAAAAGTGTGAAAATGTGTTACAACGCTTCACAACACTTTTACAAGACATCATAAAGTCTTAATGATTCATCAAGATTCAAGACCTGATGTGAATGTGTGGGCCACATTGCAATATTAAATAAAGGGAAAATCAAGCCAATTAAGCACAAGGAGGGAGAAAACAAGAAAAAGTAGAAGGGTTACTTTTTTTGTGTCCACATTTAGCCCCTACTTTAGTGAGAGGATGAACTTACTTCAAACTCACACAAAAGTAGAGCAATGCATCTGAAGAGGGGTTCCATTGAACTAATGCTTAGCAAGATGAGACAACAACAATCAAGAGGGATGATCAAGCCCCCAAGATGAAGATCCCATGGAAAACTAAATATAAGCACAAAGAACACACATGAAAGTGAAAGAGAGGAAAACAAAAGAGAAAGATGAAAGAAAGAAATCATATCAAGCTTTGATCATTTGTCTAGCCCGTTGTTGATCAGATCTAGGCTATTTGTCTAGAAATAAAATGCATACTCACTCTAGGGAAACAAAACTCATGGCTATCCACTGGTTGAGAAATCCTGAAAGGTGAGAAACATACACTCACGACTAGTATGCACTCACAAACACACAAGTGGTTATGGGGAAATTCATGCCCCAGAATGGGCTTCCCACTCAACCATACCAAATTTACACCTCCAGATAACTTTAATAAGGTGCCACAAAGGAAAAATTTGTTTCATGCTTCATGAGACAAGGAAAACTTCATATGCTTAGAACTCATGAACAAACGTGATGGCACCACAGGCATGCAAGTTGTGTTATGCAAGGTGGCCATATAAATGCAAAATGTAGCATGCAAAGAATGTTCAAAGGAGTCTTTCTTAGTTCATGAGAGGTCTATAACTTAGGGAACATTGTTTATAATGTATCGAAGAGAGGATCGATCAAAGAATAGAAGATTCACAAGTTACAGGATGCGATGTGTTGCATCAGTCCACTAAGAGGAATGTAATATGCTAAGATAGATCATGCTCATGAAGGACACTATACCCAATGTCATCCACAAAGCGACAAAACGTATCATATGAAGTAGAAAAGCTACACTAAGAACCAAGAAAACAAAAAATGCAAAATGAATAATGCCAATGTATTCCCCCACTTTAAAGGAATTGCTACACATCATTCTATGATAAATTACTTTAAAGTAGCAAATGAAAAATGCAAAAAGGAAAGAAGACATGAGAGCCAACTTGGAAAGCCCTATGCCAAGTCATATGTTTTCAAGTAAGGCTGCATCATGTAAATGAAAAAGGAAATAAAGAAAGAGGGGTTTCCCCCAAAATGAAAACACCAAACACATAAGGGATCTATGGATTTGGGGTTAGTATATTTGATGTTGCAATTTTTTGATTAAAAAGCTCAGAACTATCATTAGTCCCCAAATACTCATAGAACTAGAAGAATGACTCAAAGAGAGGGAAAAAAAAAGAAAAATAATCCATTTTGAGTCAACATGGAAGAGACATAGGATTTCTCAACACTTTGTATCATCCCTAAAAGGAAAACACAAAATAAAAGGCGAAAAGAGAAAAGCAAAAGGCAAAATGAAAAAGAAAGCCTTGTGGGTCAACATGAAGGAGACATTTCGATCTCAATTCCTTGCATCATCCCCACAAAAAAAGGTGAAAAAGAAAATAGAAAGACCTTTGGGGTCAACATGGAAGAGACACGGGATTTCTCAATGCTCTACATCATCCCCAAAAGGGAAACACAAAACAAAAATGAAAAAGAAAAAGTGAAAGCAATGTACGACATAAAGAAGAATGAAGGGACAAATATAGAAATTTCACAAAGAGAAAGAGATAACAACACGTCATGAGGGATCACATTATGCACATGTAATCACACCAAAGAAAAAAAATACTAGTGATGCAAAGGCAATTCAATCATCAAACAAGTCATCCACCTAATCTCAATTAGGATAAGCAGAAGGTGAAAAACATAGGTAGGGGAGAAGGACAAATGCATTACTAGGACAAGGCTAAAAACTTCTTTCCCCCACTGAGTGCAAGGCGAGAATGAGCTGAGATACATGATGGGAAAGGTCATGCAATAATGAGAATGGAAGATTCTATGACTATTGCATGTGAAGGAGTGGGAAAGGTGTAGTATGGGATTATGGGGTAGTAGTCAGTGTCATTGAAGTGGTTCTTACTCAGTATTTCCTTCAATGTCTGACACTCATCACTGCGGTCTCCAAGAAAATGATGGTATTTACAATAGGGTACATTGGAATCTTTAGGACGCATTACCAACCTAGTCATAGGTGGTAATATGATGAGACATTTTTTTAAAAGAATTTGGAGTTTCCTTTCATATTCAGGTGGTGGATGGATAGGAAACTTTAGTTTTTTTAATTTGTAAGGTCATTTGCATTTACTAGATTCACCTTTTTATGAATTGAAGGAGAAGAGGACCCATGGGGATCCTATCATCCTTTTCATTGTTATCATGTAAGGGTTGTTCATGTGGAAGGAGGACATTCAGATCGGGAGGGGAATCAAAGATCACCATGCCATCATCACGAAGTCTCCAATATTCTAAAGGAGGCTTGCTATCATGAGGAGGATCTTGATAGCCTAACCCTGATGTGTTTTCATCCTTTGGATTTTGTTCTAAAAGTTGATGAATGTTTTGTTCAGTTGTTGTGTCACATCCTTGCTTGCTTAAGATGGTAAAAATTGTGCCATAATTTTCTTCAAGGTTGATTGGAGTACTAGTGACTTAGTTATCATAGAATGGTTGAGGATTTGGCTGTGTAGAAGAAATAGGTCCAACTAAGGGAGGGAAATTAGGTCCTTCATTTGTTTCAAGATGTAAATACCCAAGCATATCAGGAGGTGATACAATAGGAAGGTCAGATTGTTTCATGGATGGATAAAAGGATGCATTGACTTCAAGGTGGTCAAGGCATTCATTTAAGAACTTATTCATGTTGTCATTATCTTCTTCAATGATGTCAACATCATGAGGGGGACATTCATGAGGATTTGAAGGAGCATGAGGAAGCTCAAGGTCATTACGATTCGTTCCAAAGGCACAATTTGAGATGTGCACTAAATATTTTAATGACATCCAAAACTTATTAAAGCAAAAAGCCATGATGCAAATGAATGAAAGAAAACTAAAAGAAAGAAATGGAATAAAATAGCTAATCTGGAAACAAGAACAAAGATGAAATAAGAAAAAATAGGGATGCAGAAAATGCTATAAAAATGATAGAAATTATAGTGCAAAATATGCAGCTCAACTAATTCACCCAGGGTGGTGAATGAGTCCAAGGATGAATTTTCTTGAAATTTGTTAGAAAATTTAAGATGAATTTTATGCTTTTCAGATTGTCTGATGTAAAACTATGATGTAGATGCAGAATTTTAGTGTTTTCAAATGATTGGAAATGCAAAAAATGAAATCTATATGATCTTTTCACTAATGCAATTTTGAAAACCCTAGGATGTAAAACAATGCAAAACCTAATGCAATGCTGATGAAAACTAGCCCTAGGACATAAAAGAACTTAAAATCATAAGTAAAAATTTTCTAAAGATGGGTTCACCAAAATGTAAACACGGGTTTTAGTACCCTAATGGTCTCTTTCACTTCTAGGGTCTTTCACCTAAAAGGAAAGGAATAGGGTAAAAATTGTTATGTTCACACTCAAGATTAATGTAATATGGATTAAATATGCCTAGATGAGATGAAATAAATGTGAAGAACTAAAAAAATAGATTGATTTGATATGTAAATTTAAGAAATGAAAAGTGATTGAAAACACGTTGTGATATACAAAAAGGAACTAAAAACATGAACAAATAATAACATAACTTAATCAAGCTGAATGAGGTGCACCTGGAGGCTGAAAGATAATGTGGAGAGGTTCTAGAATGTTGCAGATTTTACTGTTGAATCCCACTGGGACTCATTTTCCACAGATGGAGAATTAGTCATGTTTATGGTGAAAACTATTAGAACAAGTTTCAGGATGTCGGGAACAAAAAAAATTAGAAAATAATTTTTCCAGCTTAGCAGTGGGACTCATTTGCCATAGGTGGAGAATTAGTCCACTTGTAGATTTTTGAAAATTCAAGGGTCAACTCCATGGGTCCTGATCTACACTTTTTTGCTTGACAGGTTATCGGATTCGAATCTGGAAAAACTAATTGGAAAGTGTTCTCCAAGCTCCAATTAGGGTTTTGTTGACATTGAATAATCTTTGATAATTTTATGACACTTTTAAGACCTATCTCTTTGACAAATTTTCATACACACACACATGCAAATAGGGAAAAAGTGTTAAGGGTTAGAGTATAGGGGTTTTCCTTGGTCAAACCTAGTTTGGTAATCAAACCCTTGATAATGAAATGAAATAAAGAGAGGATGATGAATAAATAGCATGAAAAGTCATAAACTAACCAAACCATTGATGTTGAAGTTTGAAGATATGCTACTCCAAGATGCTTGAATGCTTGATTGAATGATGAGGAATGTTAGGATGCTTGAATGCTATGATGGATTAAATGCATGAATGAATACTTGAATGAATTGGTGAATGGGGGTTAAAATGAATATAAAATCATCTATTTACACACAATTATGCCCTATTTTCCCAAAAATACAACATCATAGGCTGACCTTAGGTCCTAACAAATAAAAACCCACCAATAATTTGAATTTATTTTGATTTTTGTACCAAGAGGGACTCATTCATCCCTAATGGAAAATGGGTCGCATTCAAGGCATGTGAATGGGTTTCGATAATTAAGTTTTCTTAAATGATGTTTGTTAGGTTTATATTTAAAAATACACTTAATTCAGGCCTGTAAGTGCATAAAGGGGCTAAATAAAGCATAAGAAAGGTGTATTTGTTGATGACAAGCCTAGAAAAGCATGAAATTTTGTTACAAGACTTTACAGCACTTTAAAATAAGACTTTGTAAGTGATGAAAAGGGGGTATATAGGTGAATTATAATAAGAAGATTCTAGAAAAGTGTGAAAATGTGTTACAACACTTCACAACACTTTTACAAGACATCACAAAGTCTTAATGATTCATAAAGATTCAAGACCTAATGTGAATGTGTGGGCCACATTGCAACATTAAATCAAGGAAAAATCAACAATTAAGCACAAGGAGGGACAAAACAAAAGAGTAGAAGGGCTACGGGTATGGGGATCGATGGGCCAAAAAGTGGCAATATGATGGGTATGTGGCTGATGATTTTTTACCCAAAATTGATGAAATGAAAAGGGTTTTAAAGGAGATTCTCGATTTCCACCAATATAAATTATGCTTTACTTTGAATTTAATAAGTAATTATTATTCATTTTCTATTCAAATTATGACTAAAGTCTTGATTGATAGATTGATTTAAAAAAATCTATAGCTTTCAAACGGTATCACATTTTTTAAATCAAAATGTGTCACATTCTATGCTTTGCATACTATAGGATTAAAAAAGAAAATTGAATTTCATGAAGTTTTGACCAAGGTTAAGGTGGTCGGATAAGATTTTTTTATATATTTTAAAATTTGTAATAAAAAAATCATAATTAATTATTTACTTGGAAAAAATAAAAATATGCATCACATCGGACATGAGTCCTCTCACTTATATCTAAAATTTTATAAAAAATATTATCATTTTATTGTGGTCAGGGTGGTCAGATAGACACCTAGTTCTTATTTTTTCCCTGAAATTTAAGTACTACTGCATTGAAATTTCAAATTCTCACCAAATAGATTTTTTTTTTTAAACAAACCTAGTAGTTTAGAAACTACATTCAATTTGCTACAGATTCTATTCTTACATATTTTTAAAATAATATAGATAACTTATTCAAATTTTTACGTCAAGTTTTCTAACTCTGATTTATTTATTTTTTGCCACTTAAGGACCTATTTTTTCCATGATGATCCTGCACATACCCTACTTTTTCCGTGTCCACATTTTTATATAACCACCAAATTTTATTGCTCACTCCACATCCCCATATTCTACCTATACCATAGAAGAAAGGAAACTTGCTTGACTTGGGAATAATCGATGATAAATCAAACTTAATAAGGCTATGATTTGGTGTTGTGAGGTGTTTTTCACATCCAAACTATGTCTTGTACCCTTTCAAATCCATTTAAACAATATCTTGTAAAGGAATTTCACGCTTTTCTAGAATTAATGAACCCATCTTCCCTTAATTCAACATTATAAAATGTGTTTAATAACATTATCACACTAATCTATAAGGATTTTGAATTAAACTTAATGTTAAACTAGTGTTGTAATGTGTCGTGCACATTCACATTGGTTCTTGTGCCTTCTTAGGCTATGTGGACCTCATTTTAGTGTTGTAAAGTGTATTTAATCACACTTTCACATTGAATTTTGTGTTCCAATCCCTAATTGACATTCACACCATCACTAATAGGCCCCTATTACCCCATATTGGGAATCTCGAGCCAATATTTGATGTAATAACTGACATAGACATCATATAAACCTTATTTTCTTATCTCCCAAGAACCCAGCTAGCAAATGGACCCCACTGGGACTAATTCACCATTTGTGGTGAATGAGTCCCTTCTAGGTGGGACTGATTCACCCAAGGTGGTGAATGAATCCCATTTGGGTCAATTTTGACTTTTGAGTGGGAAAGTTTGTAATTTAAGTTTTTTTTCTTCATGTAGGCCTTGGGGATCCAATTAACAGGAAAATAAGGTGAATTTCCTATAAAATCAACTCTATAAACCATAAATCATAACCATTCTTCATTATCCATCCATCATTCTTCCATCTCAAGTCAAGCAAGTTAGGGTTTCATCATTACAAGTCATCAAGATAGCTTCCTAAGACATTCAAGTGAAGATTCTTCATGTTTTGCTACAGAAATTCAAGATCAATCATCATGTCAAGGTAATTACTCCATTATTGTATGCTTCATTACATTCTTTTCTCATTTTGGTTTAATTACCTAAAAACTAGTTTGACCAAGGAAAACCCCCATGCCCTAACATCCAACATTTCTCTTTCTTGTCTTGTGTGTTTGCAAATTTAAACATCTTGGAGGCTTAGAAATCATTGAGGATTGCATTGCAAATTTGTTCAAGTCATCTCTTCATTGGATAATTCAAAATACCCATGAAAAGTCACTTTCAAGCCCAAATCTGACAATTTTAGAACCAGACACCTAGAGAAGCAGAAAGTGCAGAACGAAGGATCCTGTTTCCACCTTTGAATATTCAAAAATTCAAAAGTGGAATCATTTACCATGAGTGGTGAATGAGTCCCACTTCCAAGACTATTTGTGGTTTTCAACATTTTTAGACACCCATTTGTCTAAAATGGGTTCTAAAACAATTTCACAGAACTGGGACTCATTCACCATTCTGATTCACCTAGAATGGTGAATGAGTCCCACCAGGCCTAAAAATTATGATTATCAACATTCTAGAAGTAATTTCCAATCTCCATCCATATCTCAGGTGAACACTTTCATTTTCATCCTTTTATGTATAGTTTTGTTCACATTTCTAGTCCATTTATGCATTACACAATGAGTTTTCAAACAAGTTACATTTATTAGGTTTTGCATACTTAATCAATCAATTTCATCATCTAGTTGCATTTAGATCATTTCATTTAGTCTTAATCACATCATACAATCCTTTAGTTTGAATGAACCACCTCAATTTTAGTGTTCTATCTCTATCCTTTTATGTGAAAGATCCTAAGAGTGCAAGAGAAGTACATAGAACACATCAAAATTGATGGTTCACTACCCTTCATACAAGATGAGATGAATAAATAGTGAATAATTCCTAAATCGGATACCTCCATTATTATTTTTGATAGAAATGAGGGAATTATGGATATCATTAGCTAAGTACTCAGCATAGTCAAATGGTCAAGCATCCTAGGTTTGTACATCATCCAATAGGACCATTAGAGCTATAGCCATTAGTATGGGAGCATCCAAACCAAGCACTTGACAAGAAAAGTAGTATGTATACTAGAATTATTATTCAAATAGGTTCACAAAGAATGGAAGATGTTCTTCTACTGAAAATACCCTAAGCCAATTTTCTTTAGTATGGGGTCTGTGTAATGGAAACCTCCATCTCCTATAAAGTTAGTACTAATTTTGTGGTATTCATCCAAAAGATCTTTAATCCTGAATTTCATGTTTGTGTTGGTATCTAATTGAAACACCATGGAAATATAGTTCCTTGTAACTGGGACGAAGGAAGATCCACCTTAAAAATAAATCATGTGGATTTGAGGATCATACTCTTCAATGAGTGTCTTAACCAATCTGACATTGACAATTATATTAGGTACTACTAATCTCCCCAGATTGAGTCTCTAGGGGTTGGACACTAGTTGGTGTCTATGAATTTTCTTATAATGGTATATGAACAAATCATATCCCCTTGTCGGGGTCCATGTGTCACTCAATTCCTTGTGCATGTCTTCTAATTTCTCAGCTTGAGGATTTAGTTGTGCATTTTTTCTGGACCTTTGTTCAAATCAAATACATTGGTCGATTAAGTCCTGATTCAAATGTCTAGTTTCTAACTTTTCTCTCTTAACATATGTACTTTCCATAATATCAATTCATAGAAAACCCTACTTTTGTGTTTTCTGATTTAATTGGTTTTAGATACTAAAAATTTAGCTCAATCTTAGGTACTTACCTTTTCTTGTTCTTCTATCATAAGCCACCGCCACAATCCATTTTCCTTCTCTCTAAATTCTTAATGATTTCCAAACAACCCACAATTTGGTCTTTAATTCACTTGGCTTTGGTTCATTAATGTCTTCTAATGGCAACCTTCATGTCATCGAAAGTATAATCAATTTTTTTAAATATAGAGTGTTGATCTGTTTGATATCACTACCAAATTTTCTCCTTGATATACCGATGTCTTTTCAATGGGAAAGTAAGTGTTTTGGTTGTATCACAAGGACAATATTTCATTCTTGTCGATATATTTCTCTCCCCTCTATGTTTTCCTTAATAGAATGTTCTTTCTTTCTTTCAGGATTTTGAAGATACTTTGAATAACTTCACTCTGATATCCCAATGTCCCTTTTAACTCTTCCTCGAATAGGTCTTACAAATAGTCTCTTAAATGTTCTATTGTCACTCTGATACATTTATAGGCTTATTTAATCATATTTTAATTTTGGCCAATGAAATTTTTTCATTTTATATTTTCAAATCTGAGGCAATAAATGTTATTGCTTCATTGAAGGGACGAGTCTCTTTGTCTCACCAATATGCATCTTTCCCTTTGATGGAATCCCTATTCCAATCATATTATTATTTATTCAACCACCTGAATATCCATATAAGTTTGGATCTGTGGGTCTGATCCAACCTACACATGAATATTTTGCAGTTCTCCTGCCACATTGACCTCATTTTTATCTAACTAGATTACCTTCTTGTGAGTCTGAAGTGGATTCAAACCTAAGTTTTTTACAAATGGAAATAGACATGATATTACCTGATGCTCTAGAATCCAAGAGGCAGTTGTGCAGATTCTTTCTGAAGATTCTCAAGCTTAGAAGGAATGGTGGGGATCCTGTCTTACCTTTGTATAAGGCCACATTCATTTCATTGGTTGGAGTCACCTTATTCTTTCTTTTTTATCGATCTGCTTCTTCCAAAGCTCTAAACACACAGTCCCATTGGGCAGGGAACCACTTTAAAATATCAAAGAATGACAACAAAGTCTTTAGTTTTTGCATCTCTAAAATAAAATCAAATTCCATATCAGCTTTCATTTGATACTTGGGAAAAAAAGATGAGTTACCTTTGCTTTGAAACTTAGGTGGGCCTTTTGGAGGAGGTGGGTTGTTGTCCGCATTCTAATTGGGTGGAACTATGGTGTTCAGAGGAGCAGATGTGGTGAATGGGCCTTTATTTTGATTCCTCGGGAAATTACCTCCCTTGGATTGGAAGGCTTGAGCATCATATACATCTTCTACTTGTTCATTTTCTTCTTGACTGGGGAATGGAGATTCCTCATAAAAGAGCTCATAAGCCATGGCAGTATATGTGGATCCACCAAACTTGTTGGAAGCACCTTGCAATGGAGCATCATCCTATGATATATTGACCATCTTTTCCATTTCTAGATAGTTAACCTTAGAATGGGTTGTAGTGTCATGCAGCCTACACCAATTTGTCATACAATTGAGATCTACAACATTTGCAGTGGGGTGATCCCACAATACTGGTTTACAATTTTTGGCCAAAGTGGAATCTTAACTAATTTTTTCTAACTAAATCTTCACTTTCAGACACACATAGTGGCTAAACTATGAGGAATTTGAAGATGATGTAAACTAGTGATTTGTGACATTTTTTCTATAGATTCTAAATAAAAAAATTTCAAAAAATTTGAAATCAAATTATACTTATTTTTCCATCTCCTTCGAAAACTAGTTTTTTTTAGTAAACACCATTTTTAAGGAGTGATGCTCACTGTATAACAAAAATTATTTTTCATGAAGGATTAAATTCTAATTTTTTTGAATTTAGATTTGTAACTATGATATCTAGTGCTTCCAATTGGTTTCATAGTTTTTTATTGAATATTTTTTCCTTAATCAAGTTTTGAAGTTAAACCAATTACAATTTAGACATAGGCAGACTGTATAACACTTAACTTTTTTTGTATGTATCAAAACTCATTTCTTTTTTGTGGGATCAAGGATTTCAATATTTGGTGAACTCATATTTTTCATCTTTTTTTTTATAATCTTCTATTTTTCCACATTTGTAGAACAAAGAGCTTGATTTTCGGTGAGAAACCTACATTCACAAGAAATAAAAAATAAATATAATAATCAAATTAAATTAAATTAAAATTATACTTTTTTGCAATCTTATAATAAGGGCTACATACTCACAAAAAATAAATTTTAAATGAATTAATTTGATTCCCCAAAAGGTAAATCAAAAGTGGTTTTTTATCACCATTTTGATAGGTGTAAAGGAGACTCCATTATAGGTATAGTTTAAAACTAGCTGGGTTCGATCCAAGGAGGCTTGGTCTAAGGTGGTTTGATCAAACCCTCTTCAATTGGAATCCTTTAAATGGAACTTTTCAAGGATTAAATCATTATATTTTCTAAAAACATGTGATTTCAGCAAAAATCAGGATCTCCCAGAAAGTGTAAACCACTATTGTGGCAACACCCAGTGTATAGTTTATCATCACCAGCCTGATAATTACGAGAAACTCCCCCATTGTTTGGCCTAGTATTCCATTGCCTATTGTTGTTGGACCTCTAGTTGTATCCCCTATTTTGGTTCTGGTAATTTTGATTAGGGGAATTCTAGTTTTGGAAGTTCCTCAAGTTTTGATTGGTGTTCTGATTGGAATAATTACCATGATTGTTATACGCTCCCTAATTTTGGTAGTTTTGTTTATGGTTTTGATTTTGAGGGGGGTTGTATTTGAGCTATTCCATCTCATTGGTCACCTATGATAAATTTTTCTTAAGGGTCTCTAACTTTGTGGTCAGGTGAGTAGTATGTTCACTTTATGTAGTGGTCGCCATTGATGTTTGTGCCATGGGATTAGATCCTCTAGCGTGGTTGTGAGAATTTTGAACTTGTTGTGAGAGGTTAGAATTTTTGCCACCAAAGAATAGTTGTTGAGATGGAGCTTGTAGCTTAGTTAAGGGGTCGTATGTTGAGTGAGACATCCCTGAAATTGTATTGAATTGTGAGGTAGGACTACGCATCTAGGGATATCCTAGAAGAGAGAAAAATCCTCTTAGAATTCCTGATTGCAAACAAATCTGTTGCTGCAATTTAATAGCAAGGTGGTAAAATTTGGAAAGAGAATTAATGTCATTTTCATTGTATGTTCCTTGCAAAAATAGGCCAATCAAGGGATCTATGGCCTTCAGGTAAGCTTGGATAGCAATGTTTTTAGCCACCAAGTATGGATCTTGCAACCTCCTATACATCCTCTGAAATCTAGTATTAAACAAGGGTAATGGTTCATGTGGTTCTTTCCTGAAAGTGGAAAATTGCTGATATAATATTGCAAGATCTGCATAGACCCTGAATTGGTTAATGAATGCATCCTCTAAGTTTTTCCAACTCAGGATGGATCCAATAGGTAGATTCAAATACTAGTTATAAGCCATCCCTCCTAATAAATAAGGAAACAACCTACGTGCAACATCATGGTGGGAAATTTGAGCATGGGTATAGGAATCTTTGAATGCCTGTATGTGCTCTTCAACACTTCTTGATTCACCATGAGCGTACCTAGGGAAAAAATTCTCTGGGTTCTTTGGCATTTCGTGTATGGAACCAGGAGTGACTCCCAGTGGTGAAGGATTGTTGGAAAAGAATTCCCTAGGTGGTGGTGGTGGTTGATTTGGTTGTGCCACCTATGGTATTGGTGGAAACCTGGGTGGAGTAAGTAGTGGTGACAACGGTGGGATCAAAACTCTATAGGCTTTGGGTCTAACAGGGGTTTGAAGTTCAACTAACAGTATTGGATTTTTAACAGATTTGAAAACTCTTTCAAGCATTTCTAGTGAGAATGACCCGATTCAAGCCAGTTTTTTCCTCTAGCCCTCCTTCTAGTGCTAGATCTTTTGATGGTTAATTTAACACAGCAACATTAAACAAAATATTTCTACTTTATTTCTCCTGAAAAAGAAAGATAACCTAAAGCAATCTATCTTCCAAGGTCTTTGTAGTTTGTTCTCAATTGTGTTGGTGTGATTCAGTGGCCAGTGCAACTATAATATTCAAGGGGCCTACTAGTGAAAGGAACATAAAATGCATCATACCAATTAATCTATGTTTGGGGGGGGGGGGTATAAATAAATAGAAAAAGATAGAACACGGCTTTAGGACAGCAAAATATGAATATATTTCTCTTTACATGTAGGCATGTATCTTAACAATGAGTGTTTCCTCAACTAACCAAAACTATAACATGATGATATCCATAGCATGACCTATACTATTGCATACATTCATAGTCCAAATTCAATAACCATAACCATTCATCAAAGATCCATTTCAAAATCAAAACACATCACCAACTCATTGCTAAAATTAACAAATCAATAAATATAAATAAATTCCATTCATATATAACTCAATGAAGTAGTCTTAGATCCAAATTCTTCTATTGATTTTCATTATGAACAAAATTTAATTGCATATGAATGACTATTGTTCATTGACATTACCATTACAACTGAAACTTGAAAATAACATGAAACTGTATAAAAACTATAAAAGTATCTAAGTGTCCTTGCATGAAAGATGTAAAATATATTAAAAACTATGACAACACTGTCTGCTATATCTCTCTCAGGTGGCTAATCCTTATTCAATCAACTGATCTTTACAAAATGGAGCCCAAAATTACATATAGACAAGCTTTTCATTAATTCCTCTCAATCAAAAATTGAGATCCACCAATTAAGGAAGAACTAGAATTGCATGAAGTGACTAAACTAGCTGATCCTTAGTTCACTTTTGGATGACTCAGTTACCAAAATTGGATGCAAAAAGAAGGAGAGTAGAACTATTGGGAGATCTTCAGTTAGACACATGTCATGTGATCCTACAAAATAGGAGAGAAAGAGAGAGAGGTGTCCAATAGGAACAAAACCTTCCACTGCCACTTCATTCCTTCATATTTTGCTCAGGAAAGTACTTATCATAGCTAGTGAACACTTGTTGGAGTATGTCTGCATCAGGTCCATCTACCTAATCATCTTCAAATTTGATTCTTTTCAATTCT
>VDFB02022430.1:0-101761 GCA_007258455.2 Sequoia sempervirens
GTAATAATGGCATTAGGAATACTATATCGACAAATAATGTAGTTGAGTATGAAGGATGAGATTTGTCTTCCGGTGACTTTAGATAGAGGTACTACCTCAATCCACTTAGTGAAATATTCTATTGCTGTGATGATGAATGTGTGCCCATTTGAAGATGAAGGATGAATTTTGCCTACTAGATCTAACCCCCATTGAGAAAATGGCCAGGTTGGTGTGAACGAGTGAAGTTCTTGTGTAGGAGCATGAATAAGATTCCCATGAATCTGACATTTTGAGCATGTTTTAATAACAAAAGTGAATGATTCCCTCTCCATTGTAGGCCAGTAATAACCCATTCTAATCAATTTCTTGGATAAAGTTAGTCCACTCGAATGAGTACCACAAATGCCCCCATGAACTTCTTGTAAAGCTTTGTTGGATTCGTCACATTCAAGACATCGAAGTAAAGTACCATCAAGACCACGACGATAAAGGGTATCAGCGATAAGGGTATAGTGAGAGGATTGTCGGATAAAGTTATGTTTTTGGTTATGGGATAAGTCAGGTGGTAAAATGTCATTTTTTAGGTAGGCATAAATCTTACCATACCAGGGTGAATCAGATCCTACCAAGTGGCATATAACTTGGCTTTTGGGTGTGTCATAAGAAGGTGTAAATAATTGTTCCACCAGAAATTCATAGCGAGTTTGTTTTTCTGGGAGTTGTACCAATGATGCGATCGTTGCCATAGCGTCAGCTGCTTTGTTATCGAGCCTTGGAATTTGTGTGAACTAAATGTCTACAAAGTACTTCTTGAAGTCATCGACCATATTCTTGTATGGCAACAATTTTTCATCTTTAGTTTGATAATCATCATTGATTTGATTAATGACTAGTTGTGAGTCACCATAAACTTGTAGCTCAGTAATCCTCCATTCCAATGTTGTCTTTAATCCGGTGATTAGTGCTTCATATTCAGCTATGTTATTGGTGTATGGAAACATTAGCCTATATGACTGAGGAATAGTATGTCCTTGAGGGGTGATAAAGAGAATGCTTGCCCCCGATCCATGTTGAGTAAAAGAACCATCAAAGTATAAAGACCATAGTTGCTTGAATTCTGCAGTGAAAACATCGGCATCTGGAAATTCAATGTGCAAAGGGTGCTCTGCTTGTAGGGGAGCGTCTGCTAGTTGATCCGCGATAACTTGTCCCTTGATTTCCTTGCGATCAACATAGTGGATGTCAAACTCACTCAAAATCATGACCCATTTTGCTAACCTTCCTGTTAGTGATGCTTTACTTAGTAGATACTTGAGCCGATCAATTTTTGAAATAAGATTGATTGTATGAGAGAGCATGTAGTGTCAAAACTTCTGTGAAGCGAAGACTACTGCTAAACAAGCCTTCTCAATAAAAGTGTAGTTAAGTTCATGACTTGTTAGTGTTCTGCTGATGTAATAGATTGCACGTTCTTTTCCTTCATGATCTTCTTGTGCTAATAATGCCCCCAAGGATGTCTCAGTCACGGCAATATACAGGATCAATGGTTTATGCGGATTTGGTGAGGTACTAGAGCAATTAGGTTCATCAGTCTTGCCGGTTGTTGAAATATATTTCACGCCATCCATCTAAAAGGAACATTCTTATAGGAGATGTGAATGGTAGACTTTTTGTATTAATTGCGCAATGAATCTTCTTATGGATTGAAGTTGCCCTTGTAATGATCTCAATTGACTGATGTTCTTTGGGGGAGGCATCTCCATGATTGCCTAAACTTTAGCAGGATCTACTTCAATTCCCTTTTCTAAAACAATATATCCTAAAAGTTTTCCAGATGTGACCCCAAAAACACATTTCTTGGGATTTAGGTGAACTTTGAATTTTTCCAATCTGGTAAATATTTTGGACAATATTTCCAGGTGTCCTTCTCTGGTGTATGATTTTTCCAATATGTCATCTACATAATCTTCCATGAATGTATGCATCATGTCATGAAAGATCATAGTCATAGCTCTCTGATAAGTAGCCCCAGCATTCTTTAGACCGAAAGGCATGACATTCCAACAGTACGTTCCCCGCGAGGACAAGTGGCTATTTTCTCTTAGTCTTACGGTGCAATCTTGATTTGGTTGTAGCAGAAACCATCCTTAATGAATACATGGCATGGCCTTGATTAAATCAACTATGGTGTCAATGCTTGGAAGTGGAAAGTCATCCTTAGGATAGGCTTTGTTAAGATCTCTGAAATTAGTGCACACTCTAATGCATTTATCCGGCTTTGCTACTGGGACAATATTGGAGATCCATTCTGCATAGGCAATTGATCTTATAAATCCTGCATCTAGGAGTTTCTTGAGTTCTTCTTTAACTAGTAATGCAACATGAGGATGCATCTTTCTGAGTTTTTGTTTCACTGGTTTAGCTCCTGGTTTGATAGACAAATGATGCATTATGAGATCAGGATCAAGACCTGGCATGTCTGCATAAGACCAAGCAAAATTGACTTGATTTTCTTTGAGAAAGTTCATGAACCCTAGGATTTCATTATCTGTCATTGATTTAGCTACCTATAGAATCCTTGGTTTATCTGTAGTTTCAATATTGATTTCCTTTGTAGGTTCGATCAAAATGGGTGATCGTTCATGATAGTGCTCCAAGAGAGTGTCAAGTTTCCCATCAGCTGGTGCCTTGAAAAGGTTTTCACCATCTGATACACTCTTTATTTTATCTTTTGTCTGATCTAGTACTGCCAGATTTTGGTTTTCACCACTAGATCATTTTTCTTTATTTTCATTTTTGTAGCTAGGAGACTTGACACTCTCCTGATTAAAGACTTCATACCGAAAATCACTAGTGGAACAATCATTTACATCATCTGCGGAAAGGAATTTTATGATAGCTTTGTCATTTGGAAAAATGGGTATATCAATAGGTTCAGATAGATCCCAGTCAATGAGATTAGGATGGATCAAAGGTAATAAGTCATTTGGTCGTGTGAAATCGGTGATGGTTAAAGTCAAAACAGAGTTATCGGTAGGATCCGAAGTATGAGGTAGATCAATGATGGTACTATTCTGTGATAGTATTGTTCATTAAAATCGATTAGGTATCCCCTTTAGACTCATGGATTTGCTTTGTAGTTGATTCTTGTGGTTGGGACCCTGAACTTTCTCCCTTGATTACAGTGGGTGTATACTTGTGTATCACATCTACCCCTTTGTCGCTCCAAAATTTATCATCATGAATGGTATCCCATTCATATTCAGCAGAGTCTGTATTAGAGTTATTTTCTATGAAATTCAAGGTTGCTGCCAAACATGTATCCTTTTTATCAGAATCCTCCTGTAGTGTAAAAACATTACCCTGTGATTGGTTGGATGGGGTAGCGTCATAGCCTAGTCCAGTTTTATCATATGCAGCAAGCCCTGGAAGATGGATAGGCTCAACTACGCCTTCTTTTCTTTTTCCAAGAGGACCCTTGTCATATCCCATCTTTTGCATGATGGAATATCCTTTCCCATATCTGTCAGTTGGTAAGGTGACATTTAGAACTGTTTCATCTTCATCCTTATAAAGCCAATTCAGAATTGCTGTATCCTCAGGATCTCCCATGGGGAATTTTTCTTTGATGAATTGTCCATTGAACTTGGTAGTTGGCTCTATTTGTAGTTGTGTTGATGTTGATGCTACTGATATTTGTTGTTGTGTAATAGAAGGTTGTCCATGTGATCAAGGTGATGTAGGTAGATTAGCAAGACAAAGAGAATATTCCCCAACTCCACTTTCCTTAAACTGCAGTTTCTTGTCAAAGCTTCTAGCTAATTGACTGATGTGTGGATCATTCTTAGGAGAAGTATTAGCAAGTGCTTCTCGATTGTTTGGAACCAAAGTATCCTGATTAGCTTTGACATTAGCACAAGTTTGGGTGTTTGAATTATCAGCTGATATAGTGATTTCCTGTCCGTCATATGGGAACTTAAGACATTGATGGTAAGTGGACGGAACAGCTTGCATTTCATGAATCCGAGGACGACCCAACAAGATGACCCAACAAGATGTATGCAAGATCCCGGTCTAAAACTTGACAAAAGGTATTTTTGATAATAGGTCCCACTCTGATTGGTAGCATGATTAGACCTTTAGACGTTCTTTCCTCATCATCATAGGCTTTTATGGTAATCTTCCTTCTAGGATCAATGGAGTCCTCTGCAAATCCTAAAGCTTGAACCACCTTCAAGGTACATATATTTAAACCAGCCCCTCCATCTATTAGGACACATTTAACACGGAACTTATGGATCATGACCTCTAAGTATAATGAAGAATTATGGGGATGAGTCATGGAAACATCATCTTTGTCAGAGAATGAAAGACATGTGGGTGAGGACAAATGTCCTACCATGGCTTGAAATCGGTTCACATCCAAATCCGTGGATACAGTTGTTTCAAAAAGGGCTTTGTCTAAAATTTCCTTATGTGCAGGAGAAATCTTTAGGAGTTCTAAAATGGAAATTTGGGCTGGAGTTTTTCGAAGTTGGTTAACTAAGTCATATTGATGTTGAGGGAAGGTCTCAGTGGATTTCGAAGAGGCACCCTTCAAGACAACTTTAGCTTGTGCTCTCGTTGTGACATTAACTTGTCCATTGTCTATTTTCTCATTGATTTTTATAACGTTGACTCGCTCATCGTCCGTATAGAGGTGACGGATTACAGTGTCATCAATTTGGTTCACATTTTTGTCAGAAGACTCTCCCTTTTGATAATTTGGTAAAGGGTTGCGAAATGCTTGGTGATCTTCATTGGATTTTTGTTGTCCTTCTACTGTGATAATGCCATTGTCAATTAGGTCTTGAATAGCATGCTTCAAAGCTTGACAGTTGTTTGTACGATGACCTCTGCACCTATGATAGTCACAATAATAAGCTTCATTCCATGATGGAGGTTTTACACTAGGTTCATAATTGCGTTGAGGTGGCAAAGTAAGGACATTTTTTTCCATAACCTCTTTGAAAGCAGATTCCAAGGATTGTCCTAGTGGAGTGAAATTTCTTCTACTAGAGAAGAATGAAAAGTGTTGTGGGTTCGTGTTTGAGGTATTCCCTAGGGTGTTATTGTTGTTGTTGTTTCCACGGTAATTCTGATTGTTGCTAGTCCCCTGATTGAGAGTAGGATTTTGATTCATGTTGTTCCTTGGGGGGAGGATTGTTTCCTTGATTTGTGACAAAATTGACATTGTTGTAATTATTGTTGCGAGGAGTATTTGGAGTACTCAGAACAAATGGCTTAGTCGAGACATGGTTTGCATCTACAACACCATCATTTACAATGTTTTTGTTGCGAGTCCAAAATTTAGACTTGTCTTGGTTGTTATAATGGTTAGATGAGGTAGGATTGTCCTTGTCAAGTTTTATTGTCCCTCTTTTAACCAAAGCACCTTCAATGGTGATGGCATCCTCGATCAATTTCTCAAAGGAAGGTGGACAATGTAGATTTAAGCGATAGCTCATTTCTGAATTCAGGCTATTGATGAATGTAACCATTTTTTCCTTTTCAGGAACATGACGTGGATACCTAGCGAACATTCTTCTCCATCTTTGAAGAAAGGTAGTGAAAGGTTCACTTGGTTTTTGTGCAACTTTGCAAAGATCAATCATGGTGATTGGGTGTTGGATGTTGTAGGTGTATTGTGTTATGAACAAATTGATCAATTCCTCAAATTTTTGAACAGGAGGTGTAATCTTAGATAACCATTCCATAGAGTTAACTCCAAGGCTCCTAGGGAACAATCGTAATAAATAAGTGTCTTCATGTGCAAACTCTAAAGTCATGTTTCAGAAGTCTCTCACGTGATCAATTGGATCCGATTTCCCATTATAACGATCAAATTTGGGAATTTCACAATGTTTAGGAAATGGAATCATATTGAGACTTCTATCAAAAGGATAAGGACATATGTCATCAAGAGTGTATTTCTTTGTTGTGGTCCCCCCTTGTAACTCTTTGATTTGTCCTTGGAGTGCCTTAAATTGTTGAGTAAGAGCAGTAAGATCAGATGGGGATGTTTCTTGTTCTTTGCTCTTTAATTTCTCAGTATCAAAATCCTTAGGCAGTTTAGCTCCTTGATCGGCTAGGAAGAGAAAATACTTTTCCTTGTCACGTTGCAGGATCTTTTCTATGGCTTTAAGAAACTTGGGGTCTTGTTCAACCTCTCTAAGGTGAAGTTCTTCCTCTTGCTCATCATCACTATCTACGGGAGTTTTGTTCATGTCTTTGTTCTTATGAGATGTATTTACCTCTCTATCAGCCATATTGTCGTCATTGAAAAGAGGATTGCGATTCACACTAAAATGAGGACTACCATGTTCACCTTCTTCTTGAATGTTATGGGTAGGAGTTTCTTGTTGAGAGTTTTCTCCTAGTTTGTTGTGTTGAGATCTTGTAAAAACAGGCATATGGAAGGAATCCTATTATGTGATCACAGGTCACTGAAGGATTTGACTAGGATGCATTGAATATTCAATCGAAGGTTGTGGTATATTCTCAAACTCAAGAGGTTAATTAAGATTGTGATGTTGAGATAACGCTAATCTTTGATAATAAGCTTGAGTAGCTAAAGGTTCTATAGCGTAATCGTCAGTGAATCCTCTAATGTAATCTTGGTATCTATGGAGAAATGTGCGATAATGGAGCAAGACGTGTCGACTCTTATACAAGAATTCTCTGCAGTCTAAAGTTTTCTTGTAACTTAAGTTCATTTTGGGCTTCTTGATCCTATTGAAGACTGATTTCTTAACAAACTTAGTTGATTTCCACTTTCTCAACATGGGAGAGAAATATCGGCAATTCTGGTCTATGTAAAAAAAATTTGACAGAAATCTAAAAGCGCTATTCTGTTTCCTAAATGCGCTACAGAAAGAGGTATATGTGCTGGAGAAAGAGTCAAATGCGTTGCAGCATACCTTAAATGCATAGAAACAGACAACAGATGCACTAAAACAGTCCCTAAATGCGCTAAAAAATGACTCAAATGCGCTGAACCAGCCAGTGGATGCGCCAGAACAGAGTTTATATGCGCTACAATTTTTTCCTAAATGCACTAAAACAGTTTCCTAAAGACAGTTTTTGACCAGTTTTGAAAATTTTCAGCTGAAGCTTTTCATGTTCATTTTGGATGATCCTTTATCTGAATTAATGTTCTTGAAAACATAGCAAACAGTCTGATTTAAGTTGATCGTAACCAAGCACAGAATAAGACAAGCACAACCCAGGTTAGGCCAGGACAATATCTGCTAGATTCCACGTAACCACATATATGTAGTGTGTGAATTCAAAAGTTTGGCTGCACGGGCTTCCCCTTATAGTGCACTCTCTTCTTAGGCCAACCAAGCTTCCAACCCCCATGAAACTCCCATGGCGAGCTGATCACCTCTACTACAAACTACGAAAGTGTGGATGCCTTCACACCGACCGGTGCTGCGCTAGCAAATAGAAGGATTTTGGCTTACTGCACAAGAGTTTTTAATTTGAGACCCCCGTTCGATTGGCCATACATGGGACAAGAGATTAATCACCATTAAGGTGGCACTCCAGCCTGAAGAGGTTAAGCTCAACAGGGTTTAAGGGAGTACAACTCCGTCTGTATGACACATCCGCACCGTAGCCTTCCGCCCACCTGTCCGCCGTGCAGCCAACCTTGTACCCGCCGCCTGAGGTGATGAAATCCCCTGTGCAGGCCCAATTTCTAGAGTTAATAACCATTTCTCTTGCACTGTGGATTGCAATAAGTGTGCAAGGGAGAGGATACTGGATTATCAAGTCAAGGTTACACAGGAAAAGGTCCGGTTTCTTAATCACCTAGTTTGCAATTGTGGTGAGAACATAATCACCTACCACTTTCTAAACACAAATTAAGAAGAGTAGATGTGATTCATTTTAGTGCACCAAAATTAAAATAAATGATTTAATCTAAGTGAAGATTTTACTTCACAAATGTAAATGGGTTCATTTTTAACCTGATAAAGATGTGGTGGCTACCCTAAATTGATCTCTTTGAATTTTAAATCCAACAAGAAAATGGAAAGAAATTTCACCGCGGAAGGCGCCAAACCTGCACCTCCGGCATAACTGTGATGCACAACTTTTGTTATCCGGGATGCACAAAAAATTATACTGCCAGATGCGCTAAAGAACGAACCTCAAATGCTAAAAACGTAAACTATATGCAAAACAATCTAAAATGCTGTGTAACAACCTATATGTGCAAAAACAAAACCTATATGCGCTAATCTAAATGCAATTTTTTTTTTAATTTTTTCGAAACATATTTGAATGTACTAAATGATGTCCTATATGCGGTAATTAAACTCCTATGTGCTCTTCAGAAATGCCCATATGCGCCACTCTATTTCTCAAATGCGCTGCAGAAATTCCCAGATGCGCCAAAACAGTCTTCAGATGCGCCAAAGTACCTGCAAAAAGAAAAAAAATTGGATCTCCCAAATGCACTGTTGGATATCAGAAAACCTACAATAAAACCTACAAGAAAACCTGCAAGAAAGAAATCTAAAATGGGGGCATAGGCCCCACAGTGGGCGCCAAAAATGTGTGATCGAAAATAATATGCATAAATGAATTTGAATAAATACTATTCAAGCACACCAATAAAACATTGTATCAAAACAGAACATAAAAAGTAAATGCAAAAACAGTATTCTGCTTCGATTATCGTCCTATTGTCCTCTATCTTTAGTGTTTTTGTCGATTCCAGCTTTTGCTCTCAGATTGTAGGCTAGGCTCAACAAAATGTCTTCCTAAAGAACGAAATTTAAATATGATGCATGATGCAAGATTAAGCTATGATATGGAATTGAACTAATATGCTTGAAGTAAACATGATGCTATGATATGAGAATATTAAATGAATTAAATGCATGAACTCTAATTAATTGCCTATTATCAATGCTTGGATTCACACAGGTATTTATAGAGTTTTTCGAATGATTCTGATTGACTATCTTGATTGACGGTTGTGATAATTCCTGACAGATCGAATGGTTGAAGAAGGATGAAACTGAAAAGAAAATAGAAGAAAACTTGAAAACAAGATTTTTCTATTTTTATGACAGAGAAAAGATAAGAAGATAAGAAATCATCTTTCTTTAAAAGAATAAAAGAAAGATTTAAAAGCTGATAAATAATGAATTAAAAATTCAATTATTTATTTGTGGAGGATATTCAACTTTTTCTTAATTAAATAAAATATTTAACTAAGCTTTTAAAAGCAAAAGAAAGTTTTGTGATAAGAAGAAAGCTTTAATCAGGATTTTTGAAAAAAAGCAGAAGATCTCATAATTAAATAAAATATTTAATTATGATATGAGAAGATTTCACAATCAAATAAAACATCTAATTGTGCTTTAGAAAGAAAGCATAAGATATTTAATTAAATAAGGTTTATTTAATTAAATCACTTTTATGAAATTAATTAAATGAAATATTTAATTAATTAGAAGAAGAATTAAAAATAGAAGAAAGAGAAATATTTAA
This sequence comes from Sequoia sempervirens, assembly GCA_007258455.2. Classification (NCBI taxonomy): domain Eukaryota; kingdom Viridiplantae; phylum Streptophyta; class Pinopsida; order Cupressales; family Cupressaceae; genus Sequoia; species Sequoia sempervirens. The sequence goes on from VDFB02022430.1 coordinate 9,529, forward strand.
ACTTAATTAAATCAAAAGATTTAATTTAAATTCAAACAATGATAATTAATTTAAATAAATAAAATGTATTTATTTAATTAATTAAGTGGACGTATGAAAATAATTAAATAAAATAAATTTATTTAATCATGACGGAAGAATAAGATGAATGAACAATACAATTAAATTAATTAAATTTAATCATATGTAGAGGATTTTTAGATAAATTAATTAAATAATAAATATTTAATTAATTGCCGGGATTATAGATATGACCATTTTTATGTGTATACAACATACAACAATCCTCTTCATCAATTTTTACACCAACAAATGTCAATTGAGCAATCAGCATATTAAATGCATTCAAATGATTAGCTACAGACCCTCCTTCTTGCATTCTCAAAGAATACAACTTCTTCCTCAAGAACAGTTTATTCACTAAGGACTTCCCCTGATAAATAGACGCCAGTCTCTTCCACAAAGAAGAGGTAGTCTTCTCCTCATGCACATTTAGAAGAACTGAGTCTGCCAAACAGAGCCTTATCAGCCCCTTAGACTTCCTATATGCAAGGTCTCAATCCTCTTGCTTCATGCCTGTAGATTTAGTTCCAAACACTGCAAGCCACAAATCACGATCAATAAGAAGATCCTCCATATTGAGTTTCCACAACTCAAAGTTACTGCCGTTCCTCTATTTCAAACTTTCCAGACATGCTAGCCATCTCAATCTATAATTAGAAATAACAAACTCTACAAGACTCCCACTGAACATAATTGACTAAAAAAACCCAACGTACCCACAAGGATAACACAACTGGCTAGGCTCTGATACCACTTGTAAAGAAAATTAGATGTGGAAACAATTCTCCTAACGTCAACAACTCAGGAAAGAATGCAGATATACTTTTAAATTTTATGATTATAGTCCAATTAAGATGCACTATGACACAAATAACAGAAACAAAGTATTTGACAGTCACACGTGAACACCAGATATACGTGGGAAAACCCTTATGGGAGAAAAACCCACCACACCAAGAGAAATCACTTTGTATTACAGTCATGGAGATTACATACAAATGACAGACTTATCTTTCTGGTGTCTATTTACAGCAACATTCACCATGAACAATCTTGTACAGGAACCTTCAAGTTACAGTCTACACATAATAGAATTCATTTACTAATCATACAACTACACAGCAATCTGTCGATGCAACCAAACTTTGAACCACCATTCGAACCAACCATTCACAATTTGCAACTGCAAACTATATTCATGGTGTTCCATGTCCATCGAGCTTCCTCATAGAACCGTCACAATGAACAATCTTCCAACTGTTCAGATTCGAATTCTCCTATTGGTCCATGAGACTCCACATAGGATGTTCAAACAATCAAAAGAGATTCAAGCTTTGTTGGAATCTCGGTGAGACACCTAACAGTGTCTCCCCAATGCCCAAAAGCTTCATATCGATGTCGCCAAGAGTTACCGTAGTCACCAAGATGTTTCACCAAGCTTACAGCATGTATCGGCTTCAGTTTTCCTTTCGGCAAGAGTATCACTCTCGCCAAGAAATCCCAACGAGCCTCCTTATGTTACACCAAGTTCAGGAGATTATCACTAAAGCATTCTTATGTCGCCATGAGATCATAACGAGTTCCATATGTTATACCGATACTAGTGTTCTTATCGGCTAGACAACCGTCTTTCGCTAAGACCATATATCGAGTCAACAAAGTTACTCCAAAACCCCCAGACATACCAAGCGCCAAGTAGAAGTTGGCAAGACATATCAATATGTCCAAGAGGTCTCTCTGAGATCCATTATGTCACCCCGAAGCCATCAACAGTCGCCAAGACATATAACCTTCGCCGAGACGTTATGTTGAATACACACAAGTCATACCGAGCACCAAGCCACAGTTGACAAGACTTATATCTTTTTTTGAGAGAACATATCGAACTCCACGACTTAGCCCGAAGGCTTCAACATAAAACACTATCGGTGAAACTTTCCTATTGATGAGAGCTCATAGCGAACCACTAAGACTCTCTCCCCGATATATGATATCTGATTGAATGGCCTGTCGGCCAAAGAACTTCACACAACAAGAGATCACCCCGAACACAATATGTCACAGCGATAGGATCATTTAGTGAGATAGAAGCTAGGTCACAACAACCTGTACAAAACATGATATTACCAATCTGCTAGTCACTCAGACATGATAGATGTCATACCGACTTGGCTCCAATGGAGGTTTCAGCCTGTGATGTTTGAGGCACATATTTCCAACAATTCTTACAATGCCATTGATGCCAGAAGATAGATAACAATAAAAGCATATGATGAAGAGGAAAGGTCTTCCAAATGTCTGATTGTACTACCAGTTCAAGTAGGACTGATTGTAAAAAATATTGTTTTCCAAGTGTTAGACAAGGAGCTAACATATAACATACTCTTGGGACATCCATTGATCCATGAGATGCAAGCAGTACCTTTGACATATCATCAATGTTTGAAATTTCCTGTCAATGGACAAGAGGTCACAATTTTAGCAGGCAACAATAATCCCCTGACTTGTAACATGCTTAAGGAAAATCAAGACACTTTGGTACCTCACAATAGAGAAGCTAGCACATCTACTTCATCCAATGGTGAAAAGCAACTCAATTTTATATCCAAATGGGTGGAAGAAAAGGACTAGGTAAAGGAAACAACTATTGCTAACTCAACTTTATCCAACAACAACAGTCCCCTAAATACTCTATCACAACAATTTACAAAAATATCTAGTTAAAGGACAAGGGTTTGGGAGAATATACCATTGAGCAATCTTTGTGTCTTTCACAATTGCTCCCATCTCCAAAATCATATGGACAACCCATGACCAACAAACAACAATCATCACAACCCATCACGGTTCTCGATGAAAGGTTTGTAAAAGTAGGAACTTTAGAAGATGAATTAGAAGACAAGGCCATTCTAAATTGGCTCTACAAAGATGAAGAAGCTACAACATCAACAAATATCAGCATACGAATAGATCAGTATAGAAAAGCAAAGGCTATCTTAGAAAAAATGGGCTATGAGGGGAAAGGACCAATTGGAAAGAGAAAAGATGGTATTATAGAACCTATTCAAACTTTAACACTATAGCCTAAGGACAAAACATGTTTAGGCTATATAGGGGAATCAAGAAAAGAAGTAACTCAGAAAGTGGTAGAAAGGATTCTACAAATGAGGGATGGGCTTGAAATAGATTCAAATGAATATGAATGGGATCATTTATTTGCAACATCATACACTGACAAACAAATTGCTGCCATCCAAGCGTATACACCCACATGAGAGGAGGGACAGAGTTTAGGAACTAGATCACTTGTTTTGGGATCAACAAACATCGATGACTCAAGTGAGGATGAACATACATCAAGTGAGATAGATGACTCAGAGGAGGGTAATATCATAGACCTTGACCTTCCCATTAACAACTTTGACCACTTGGCTATTGGAACACTTACAGTTGTCTACCTTAGTCAACCTAATGACTTATTACCCTTGATCCATCCCGAACTTATTGACTGGGAACCAACCGAACCTATTAATATACCAATCTTTTCAAACAATGAGGCCATCATAAATTTTCTTTGTAGTGACGAACCTGATACAAGTTCTACCCATAACACTCATAACAACACTTCAAGTCAAGAGGGTGCCAAATCTTCCAATTGCAAAAATGACAATAGAAAAAAAGGATCTAATAATGAATACCTTTATGAGGCAGCATTAGATTTTGAAAAAGAAAAAATAAAGAACGTATCTAACAGTGAAAACCTTTCTAAGGCACTGAAATATGGAAGATTTGACACCCTTCTAGAGAATTACCATGAAATATCATCAGTACTAGTGGAGCCTACACAGTCCATAAACCTTGGAACAACAGAAAAGACAAAAATTCTACATCTAGCAGTGTCTATGACAAAACAGGAGAAGCCCACATTCACAAAATTATTTGAAGAGTGACACATCAATTTTGCTTGGTCTTATTATGATATGCCAAGATTAGATCCAGATCACTTGATGCATCATCTATCTCTACCATCTAGAATCAAAATAGTAAAGAAAAAATTGAGAAAAATGTGTCCCCACATCACCTTGATGGTAAAAGTTGAGTTGAAAAAGTTGTTATATGCAAGATTTATCAAGTCTATTGATTATGTAGAATGGATTTCAAATATTGTGCTAGTATCTAAACCGGATAATAGTACTAGGATATGCATAGATTTCAGAGATCTAAATAAGGCGTGCCCAAAAGATGATTTTCCTCTACCAAGCATTGACATCATTGTGGATCTAACAGTAGGCCATTCCACGTTTTCATTAATGGATGGTTTCTCAGGGTACAACCAAATAAGGATAGCACCTGAAGATCAGGAAAAGAAAACATTCACTTTTCCTTGGGGTACATTATGTTAGAATGTCATGCCCTTTGGGTTGAAAAATGCAGGTGCAACATATCAATGGGAAATGACCACTATTTTTCATGACATGATGCATACTTTCATGGAAGATTATGTGGATGACATCTTAGCAAAAGCATACACTAGAGAAGGACATCTGGAGATCCTCAGAAAAATCTTTACTAGACTAGAAAAATTCAATGTCATATTGAACCCTAAGAAATGTGTGTTTGGGGTAACATCAACAAAGCTCCTTGGATACATAGTATCAGAAAAAGGAATCGATGTGGACCCGGCTAAGGTCAAAGCAATAATGGAGATGCCATTGCCTAAAAATATTAGTCAATTACGGTCCCTACAAGGCAGGCTACAATCCATCAGGAGATTTATCTCCCAATTGGAAAACAAAAGCCATCCATTCAATCATCTACTTCATAAGAATGTTTCATTCAAGTGGGTTCATAACTATGAAAAAAAATTAACTAGATAAAGCAATATTTGATGTCACCTCCCATACTAATGCCACCTATAGCAGAAAGACCATTGTTACTATATATCACAACAACTGACATTTCCTTAGGAGCTCTCTTAGCACAGGATGATTTTGAAGGAAAAGAAAAAGCTATTTACTACATCAGTATGACTCTCAACGGCTAAGAATTAAATTACACATTCATAGAAAAAGCTTGTTTGGTAGTGGTATTCACAACCCAACAATTGTGACACTACATGTTGACTCATATAGTCAGACTCATTGCAAAAAATGGGTCCATTAAAATATCTACTTAGCAAAGTGGATCTAATAGGGAGACTAGCAAAATGGGTCATGATCTTAAGTGAGTTCGACATCCAGTATGTAGATCAGAAAGCCATCAAAGGACAGGTGATTAGCTGATCAATTAGTTGAAGCTGCGTTACAGGATAATCATCCAATGAACATTGAATTTACAGATGTGTACATTCTCAATATTACCACACAACAGTGGAGACTTTATTTTGATGGATCGTACACACAAAGAGGGTCTGGTGCAAGAATTCTATTTGTTACACCTCAGGGATACACCATCCCAAGGTACTATAGACTAATGTTTCCATGTACCAATAATGTGGATGAGTATGAGGCATTGATTATCGGCATCAAAGTGGCTATTGAATTGAACATCATAGAAATACAAGTGTATGGGGACTCGCATCTTGTCATCTATCAAGTAAATGACAAGTATCATACAAAGGATGAAAAACTCATGCCACACAAGAAAATGATAGATGATCTTAAAAAGTACTTTATAGATATCAAGTTCAAATAGATACCAAGGGCAGAGAACAAAGTTGTGGATGCTATGGTGACAATTACCTCCCTCTTGCAATTACTAGAAAAGCAAGGTCGTTATGAGTTTATGGTAGAGCAAGTATCTAACCCTGCCTATGATAATCCTTAATCATAGACCATGTGTCAAATAGTCGATGTTCAAAACTCACTATATGGAGAGATCTCTACTTGCCTCAAGGATAATATCCTTTCTCCTAATCTTTCTAGAAACCAAAAATATAACTTCATCCGTCAATCCACTTGACATACATTGATTGCCGATATCCTTTACTGTCGAGGTCTAGATGGTACTCTTCTTCAGTGTCTAGAACACAAGGAATCTGAAACAACCTTGCGTGAGGTTCATGAAGGTATTTGTAGAACTCATTCAAGTGGACCAACCCTAGAGAATAAACTCCTCCGTTTGGGGTATTACTGGTTGAACATGGAAAAAGAGTCTTATCAGTTTGTTAAGAAATGTCAGAAATGTTAGATCCATGGTAATTTAATCCATGCGCTGGCACAAGAATTACACCCTTTCACATCAACATGGCCCTTTTGTCAGTGGGGACTGGACCTGGTAGGAATGATAAATCCATCTTCATCAAATTGACACAAGTTTATAATCACAACAACAAAATACTTTACAAAATGGATAGAAGCGGTTCCTTTAACAACAATCATTGGAAAGCAGATCTCGTCTTCATACTAAACTACATAATCTGTTGGTATGACATACCATAGTCCATTGTTACAGACAATGGAAGACCATTTAAAAACTAGGACATCCAAGAATTATGTGAAAAATTTCATATCCAACATCATTTCTCAACACCGTACTATCCTTAGGGAAATGGCCAAGTAGAGGCCTCAAACAAGACAATTCTAAAAATACTAAAGAAAATGGTTAACGATGTTGGACGTGATTGGCATGTTCATCTAAATCCTACATTATGGGCCTATAGAACCAGCATTAGAACACCAACAGGAGCTACACCATATGCCTTGGTATATGGAACAAAGGCTATACTACTTATTGAGGTTGAGATACCATCACTCTATCTCACTGAAGGGTATCATTACAGATGAGGATTTTAGAATCTCTAGACTACAGGAATTGGAACTATTGGATCAACGTCGTCAACAAGCTGCCAACCATTTGACAACATATCAACAAAGGATGTCAAGGAGCTATAATCATAGAGTAAATCCTCAAGTCTTTCAGTTTGGTGACTTGATCCTAAAGGAAAACCCTATAAATCAGCAAGACAGAGAAAAGAAAGGGAAGTTTGAGCCTAACTAGCTAGGTCCCTTTGTCATCATATCAGTCTATGGATCTAGAGCCTATCGACTATCCACACCTGAAGGGGATCTGTTCAATGAACCAATCAACAATATTCATCTCAGAAAGTTCTATGATTGAATTACTTAGTGCACTGATTATTTTTTGAAAAGGGTTACCTTGATGAAAACCTAGCAAACAGGCATCTTGGTGACGAAAAAAAATTAAAAAATACAGCAATACAAAAAAAACAAAAAGATTGAAAAGTGCAATAAAAACATATAGTGAAAAACTGGAAATATGCGCTATTTGTGATTTAACTAGCTTTTCCATCTATTGGACGCATGTCATGTTCATTACTTTCACCATCATTTTACATCCATTATCATATCATTGCAAGTGGTCATGTCTCACCCTAGCTTGGGGAAACATCTGGACATCACTGGGGGCAATAAACATCAAGCTTAACAAAATAGACAAACATCAAGAAGACAAACGCAACCAAAACAATGATTGAAACACACCCCAACATGAAACATCAATCACCATCAGGAACACAATGGACATCCATAATCACAACAGAAAATCTAAAAACAAGTAAAAAAGTCAGTCTCAAAAATCCAGAAAACATAGAATCTATGTCAGTCAAACTAAGTGGTCTCTGCGTGTATAACGTAGGAAAGGCTAATCTTTGATCAGCCCCTGAGGCCCCTAGGATAGGTCTTTAGGTTAGGTTTGGTCCAAAATCTCAAAAAATACAAAAACATTAGAAAATCAAAATCAAAATGGATGATCTAATCTGAATAATGATTGAAATACTTTAAGAAAAAGATGGATAGATTTATTTTAATCATTGTTATCATTTCTTTGGAGCAACTCAATGATGTATTGAACAAGAGAAGCTAAGAAGAAGAATGGTATTTTCTTTGTCTACTATTTGTGAGTTAATCATCATTATAGTGTGAATTGTCGCGAGACGTGCTCTACAAAGTATCACTGATGAAATTCCAATTCACATATGAAAGTGATTCATTCTTGTCTATTTACACAAGAAATGCTCAGGTCATCTTGGTTTAATTATACCTTGATGCTTGTGTTCGCTTGCAATATCAAAAATCATGAAGGTAATACTCAGGTCATCATTGGTTTACATTATACCATTGATACTTGTACTCACTTTCAACATTTTAAAAGCTCCATGATGATACAAAGCACGATAAAAGGATTGTTAAGATGCCAATGTTTTCATGTAGCTTTGCATGGTCAAATAGATTGCATTCATGATAATGTTACATCTACAGAGTATTTTGCTACAAAATTGGTGAATCATTCAATGACAATGATATCTTTTCTCATTAATGTATTGAGTATATTTGACATTAACAAAAACATCATCATTATCATATAGTTGCATAATCATTTTCATTGCATTCATTAGAAACATTTAATTTATCATCTCAACATTTATCATTTAAATCATATAATTTGCATTAATCATGTCATTTCTTCAATTGTACATCACATCATAAATTGCATAAGAAACTATAAAAAAAAATCACTATGTAATTGCATCTTTATTTATTTATTCACCACATCATATATCGTACATTCAAAATAACATCATATATATCATTCATTATTTTCATCATTCATTCATCACATCATAAATTTGCATTTGATATCACAAGAATGAAGTGCACATATCACATTTACATCATACGTCATTTACCATTAAAACATAATATTCATCATCATACATATAGATACATTTTATCACATAATTTAGAATTTACAAATCATCATACAAAATTTTTCATCCATACATGCATCCATACATCATCATAATACACATCATAGATGGAACATCATAAATCATAAAGCATGCCATCATGATTATAATTTGTATCCATAACATCATAATATAAGGATCATCAAATGGCATATAGAACATAGAAATAAATGCATCCAACATAGAATCATATGGAACACATGATAGATCGATAAAATCCGTTGCATATCATATAGATCTCAAAATCATAAATGTCAAGTATACAGTGATGTCTGAAATGAAGATAGAGATATCATATAAAAAAAATGGTTGTAATCAGAATGTACATCATCAACTCAAAATACAATGGAGAAATCACATCACGAAGACTATGTAGTGCTAGCTCCTGATGGTGCAAGCATCTCTAGGCCAGTCCCTCCACCACCAGAAGTATCGAGATCTCTCGAGTCTCTGCAAAGAGGCTAAGTCACACCCACACTGACAGTCCGAGAATGAGTCCTTCTTGATCAAGAGTGTGTAACTAACTTGTTGCTCGGAGGGAACTACATCATGATATTTCCCTCTATAGTACTCAACCTCTCGACCAACACGGACAACCTCTGCCATGTAATGTGCTAAAGTGGTACCATCTTCTAACCTTTGCACTCTCTCAGCCTGTCCCTGAGCCTGCTCTGCAGCCTGTTTAGCAGTGTCCCTCTCGACTGTCATGCTGTGTTCTGAGCCTGAGTTGTAGCCAACTGAGCCTGTACTGATGCTAAAGCCTGTGCATGTGACTGGGCTTGTGCCTACATCTGAGCCTAAGTTTGTGATAAGAAACCCTAAGCCTGAACAAGCTAAGCCGGTACGGTCTCTAACTACAATTGAAGGCTTGCAATATGCAACTACTCTGTAAGATCTCCAACTACTTGCCTCTCACGAGCCATTGTATGCTCATGCACATCTAAAGCTAGACCCAACCCACCTGCAACATCTCCACTGTCAAAACCATACTCATCTCCACTTCTCTCATCACCACTATCCCTCTCATCCCCACTGCCCTCCTCATCTCCACTACCCTCATCACTGATATCCTCCTCATCACCACCAACCGTGACATCCTCCACCCCAACCTCACCAACCTCCTCTCTCCTCCACCTATGACCATGTGTAGCAGCAACATCCTCCTCTGTAGGTAATGGGGCAGGCTCATTAGGAATGGTAATGCATGGGAAAGGATGCAAAGCCAGATACTCGGAATAATCTGCTGTCACAGGTGGCTCAACAATGTCTGGACGATATCCCACTCAGACAGTTGCAAAGAGTGATACTCCTGAACAACATCATATGACAGAGCAGGCCCCCACTCTGTAGAATATGACTAACGACGAGCGTAATGAGCAACACCTTGGGGAATACCCTGAACCAAACCATATTGTCTATGCAATCGTCTGATCAAGAATCTCTCTAACACCCAACGAGTTTGACCAATCAGTAACATAGACTAACAGAGAAAAGGCACTTGAATATCATCCTCGTCCCAATGCTCACAATCTAGGTACGGACGCCATGTCACAGACTTTATATCATCCATCACTCTCCTCCAGTGCTCTAACTTACCTAGTCTGGACTGAGTAAGGCGACTTGCATATTTGTACACATACGGTCTCATAATTGGTCTCTGTCTCACTGGCATTGGATGCATGACAACTATGTGTTCCCACACCCACACCTGTAATAAAGTAGTTCCAGATGAAAAACTACGACCTCCAAGGTAAACCGTTGAATGCAAATCATGATAAAAATGGGAAAGAATGCACATGCCCCAAACATATCTAGTCCCATGTACAATCATGCTCTCCAGTACATGGGCCCAACCAACATAAAGTCCCTTTGACCTGCGATCAAGACAAAGGAACCCTCCAATGAACCTAGCCAGAATTGCAAGAAGGGTGGCATAGGCATCCACCATCTCACACCATGGAATCCAATACCCAAAAATTTGATCATCCTAGAATACTCTACATAGAGCATCAGTACTTCCCTGCTCTGTAGAATCATAGACAACAACCTCTCCAATAATAGGAATCCACAAAATCCACCAGACATCCTTAGGGGTGACTATCATCTCATTAGTGGGAAGGTGGAAGGTGTTATGCTCGCTATGCCACCTCTTGGCTAAAGCTATCAGGAGACCTCGATTAATCCTAATCTAGGGCATGAATAAAAGAGAAGAAAATCCACATCGTGTAATGACTATCGTCTCAGGCTGCGCTAATTATGGTATCAAATCAAATGTCCATGGGAACCGCTCTCGAACCTGAAGGTTCTCCAACGACTCCTATTATCAGGAAATATTCAAAGTCAGTACTCTTTGTCAAATCATCAAACATAAATTATCCTATCAAATCTAATCAGCTCCTGGTGAGAATTTTGAACAAATCTCGTGAGAAAACATCATTGTACCTTGCCTATCATGAGGTCAATCATCAATCTTAAAATTGTACCTCGCCTATCATGAGGTCAATCATTAATACATCAAATCAACCTCACTTATCATGAGGTACATTAATCAAACTATAATTATTCCTCGCCTACCATGAGGATAATTATCAACATTCAAACATTAGACCTCACCTATCATGAGGTTGAACATTATCTACTTGATCAGGATCATCAAACATATCAAACCAACAATCGAAAATCAACAAAATCAAGGACTAATTTGACAAACTTTATCAATCTGACTTTATCAAACTTTATCAAATAGAATTTCTATGCGCCAAAATATCAAAAGCGCCATTAAAACACTTGAAAGCTCTAAAACATGTGTTCAAAGCGCTATATCACTATATGTGCCATTTCATCAGTCAAAAGCACTATTTCAGGCGGTCAAAGCACCATTTCATCAAAAGTGCTATTCTATTAGGTCAATGCGTTAATCTATCATATCGATGCACTAAACTAATCAAAGCGCTAAAATAGAAAGTCAAAGCGTTGAAGTTTATATCCTAAGTGCTAAAACGTTGAAGCACTATTTTATCCTATCTAAGCGCTAAAGTTTTGGAAGTGCTAAAACAGTAATCCTAAGTGCTACAACGGAAAGGAAAAGCGCTTAAATAAACAAAAAATTTAAAAATATGGAAAAAAATGCGAAAAACGCGAAATGCACAAAACACAAGGGAGTTCAAGGGTACGTACCAAAGGTCTGTAGGTGGTCGGGCGGTTGTGTCATCGCACACGCTCAAATCAGTGAGTGTGATAGGGGATTTGCATCTTGCTCCAAGTTGCTCAAATTTCTCTCTCTCAAATTTTCAAAACTCAAATGCACAAATGAGTTTGAAAATGACCTTTTTAACCTTTTATAGGTTATTTTTGGTGGGATTTTTATGGGGTTAATTAATTTTTTTTAAAGAGATTAATTCAAATTCATCTAGAGGAAACTTTCTACATTTTTAACTAGGATATAAATTATTTCACCATCAAATCTTCATCGAATCATCATCGAAACATCAAAAAATCATAAAAATTTGAAAATTTCTGATAAATTCAAAAAAATCAAAAATTCATTAATTTATCTCCCAAGGGGGCATATATCCATCATCACAACAAAATCAATGTCTAGGGCAAGTCAAGGGCATTCTGAAAAAATTTCATCGATACTAGCAGCAACAACACAAAATTTTCTTTGAAGCAATGCGTAAACACATCACTTCAAAGTGGGGCAAAATGTGTACACCAAAAAATGGTTTGGAGAATATAATTAATTAAATATGATTTATTTGATTAATTAACCTTTATTTCATCTACTATTAAATAAATAGAAATATTTATTTATCGTTCATCTTAAATTCTTCAATCTTTATTCTATTATTTTCATCTTAATTAAATAAACGAATTTCACTTTGTTTTATTTAATTATCATAATTAAATTCATCTACTTAATAAATAAATAGAAATATTTATTTATAGTTCATTCTCCTATTCTTCAATTTTAATTAAATATACAACTTCAATAGTTTGTGTTATTTAATTATCACATTATTCAATCTTAATTAATTAAACAAGGTTAAATACTTTGTTGTTTAATTATCATATCCCTTCTATATTTATTTAATAAACAAATTCTATAGTTTGTTTTATTAAATTATTTATTCCCTTTTACTAATTTGAATAAATCAAATTATTCAAATAAAGGCATAAAGGCAATTTCCTCTATTCACACACCTACCAAATTAGACATCAAATATCCAATTTAATTCAACTAGTATTCACGGGAAAGTTGTGGAGACAAATTTGTAGGAAATCCTCTCAATCTCATTCCTCTGATTCTTCCTATCATCTGGCCTGATGTTTTCATGGGGAGAAACCATTCCCATGATCAACTCAAGCTTCTCAATCTCTTATCATTCAAATCTCTAGATTGAATCCAAGCCTTTGTTGTGCTTCCTCGTCACAATGTGTTGTCGTAAATCTATATATACAAACTTTTGAAATAGGAAATGCATCCAAAATCTCTCATCTGTGTGCAAACTTACTATGCAAGAATAGCAATCAAGCAATCACAACAATAGCAATAGCATCTTAGCATCATAGCATCAATAGAATCTGTATCATGGCTGCATTGTAGATTACTGTAGCTTCCATCCATCATAGTTTCATATTAGCATAGATTACAGTAGCATCAATATCATTTAGAAATCAACATATAGAAGTAGATCATTGCATTTAGCATCACTCCATTCCCTAGATTGACATTTTAACAGTCACAGTGCTTACCAAATCTAAGAGCCCTCTGTGATTTAATAAATCTTTGGAGATAGGAAACAATGAGACGCTTTCAAGTTTTTTGTGCTTTAAATTAGTTAATTGTTGTTAAATCTTGATATAATGTTTCATTAAGAAGTGTTTTTAGTTGTTTTTACTTATTTACTTATTCCACACTTACAATTTGGCATCCACCATGGGGCATGACCCCATGTTTTTAACAAATTTTTTGAAAAGTGTTCGTACAGGATATAGGTGTGTTTTCTTTTAGCACAATCGAAAGATTTTGTAGTGCATCCAATGAACTATAGCGCTTCTGATTGTTTTAGGGCTTCCGAAAAAACTATAGCACTTTTAAAAACTGTTCATGTTCATGTTCAAATTTGTTTTATCGCATCCGACGAAAACTACAACGCTTTGGCCAAATTTTGCAACGCTTACAACTATTTCTACAATGCATCTAAGCATTTCTATAGCACTTTTGGCCTTTGTTAAAGCACTTACAACTGTTGGAAATGACCTTTATCTTATTCTAATCTGCTAATATGAACTGAAAATGTTGAATGAAAATTCAAAGTAAATCTGTGAATGCTCAGATGATGACCTTTGTGTGAAACCATCCAAACAAGAGACCTTGGGTGATTTTCCACACCTATAGACTTATCCTAATCAAGGGTTTTCATCCTCAAATCAGCTTGGGACTTCATACCTACAAACCCTTATTGCTCAACTTTTTGTTTGTGTATAATAAACTTGGATATATGTAACAAAGCATAGGCATCTTATTTATAGATTTTGAGAGCCTAAACCAAAAAGTCATGTTGACTTTAGATATTTTTCCTATGAGTTGTCATCCTTATCCTCTGTAGATAAGATTCACCTTTTTGCTTTATGAGATGTCAATCTTATCCTGAGTTGTCATTCTTATCCTCCGTGGATAAGATATTTTGCAATCCTTATCCTCTGTGGATAATAAATTTTGCAATCCTTAACCTTATCCCTTGACTTTGATTTTGAATTCCTTTGACTTTGACTTTGACTTTCTTCCCTTCGCTTTGGCTTTGACTTTCTTCCCTTGAATTTGACTTTGACCTTTGTAGAAAATATTTTCCTTTTCTTTTTAGCAAGGAACTGCAAGAGTGTTGTTACTAACCCTAATGTTTCTAAAAATAGTAAGTAGCAAGAAACAAGTCCTAAATTGCCTCATAAGGCCAACCAACCAACTGAAACATTGAGCTGAATATGCAAAGACAAAAACATAAGCCTACTAAAAACTCCTGAATACCCTCCAAAGGGTTCCCTAAACATCTCATTAGCCTACGAGAACCAAATAGTAGGCTAACCACTGCAAGCTATAGATCTTGGAAAAAAGGGGACATTACAAACCCCTAAAGGTGTTATGATAGTGCTGGAGTCCTCTTGACAATCATGACTACTAATAATAGTCCTCTCTAGATTCAATAGCTCCATGACCTTTATAACAATAGTGATATATCAATATTTACATGAAAATATCATAGGAACCTATGTAAAAAGAATGATAACCTCCCTTACCACTATGAGAATATACTATTGTCTTAGACTTTGGTGATGGCCTTACACATGATAAATTTGTTGTTAAGAGAAACCCTTACCTTTATTGAACCCTCTTCTCCCACTTTATCAATAACTATATTTTTCTTGAATTTTAATTGAAGTACAATGTTATGATTAATGAAGACTAGTTGTGCTAAACATGCTTATGACATCACTTGAATATCTTAATTTGATTGTCATGATAGTCCTTTCATGATTTATGTTTCCTTTTGTCAATTCTTATGGTAATCTTACTTTTTGCATGTTATAGGTTTGTGTTGCAAATATATGACAATCTAAAAATCCTTATGAATTAATTCACATGAAAATCTTAAGTCTCTTTTAACATGAATAAAAACCCATATAACAATCTCTAAATTTTTTTAATGACTTGTAAAATCCCCTAATAGTTGCAATTATTTTTTTTGTAGATTTGTTATAGTTTATGGTAGTGCCTCTATGGGGTTTACTCTATGAGAGTAACCTTTCAATAAATTCCTAGGGTTATGTGAGGGGTTGTAGGGTATTTAATAAGTCATATGCTTGAAAAATGCACTTCAACATTCCATAACATGACTATTGTGATGATACTTTTAATGAATTTTCTATTTGACATAATCTCAGAGTCCAATAACAATATTCAAGACATGAAGACATCCTTTCAAACATGATTACCCCCTCATAAAGTTCATCTTAATAAGTAACAAAATTTTGATATTCAAGAGAAAACCTTGGGGCCATGACAATCCTTAAGGCTAGTAGGTTGATATAAAAATTTCAAAACCCTATTATAATATCCCATGACTTTGGCTCTCCTTTATATGGCTATCAATGATGCATATCAATTCCTTGTTTGTCTTGTAACAACATTTTAATGCTCATGACCATGTCTCTTTGAACTAGATCATCTTTTAGAGTTTGATGAATTTTCATAAGCAACCTATAGACACCTAAAGTTGTCCACACCTAACCATGCCAAATTTTATCCTATTCTAGTACCATTAATTAAACAAGTATTAATTATTTAGCTAATCCATTCTTAATCCTTATTCCTTACCCATAATTAAATAAACCATTTATTTAATTAAATTTTTAACCTTATAGTCTTATCCTACAACAATAGAATAAATGCAAACCACTTATTTAATTCCCGCCTTTTCCCATCTCAATTTGATTAGTTGGTTAAAAAAATTAATTAGCTAATTAACCCTTTCACATTCCTAAATGTGATAAATTTAATTAATCATACATAAATTTCACTTATCCCTACAAATTTATAATGAAATCCTAGCCCTTGATCCAATTTTTCATCCTAACCCTCTATTTTAGATATGTGATCTATCACACATTTATGGGAGGACATTTATCAAGTCTCCCTTCCCCAAGTCATCTCTCACATGTGTAAGGTGTCGCATGTCTCCATTTCTTATCCCCACATGATCTCTCACACATACGAGGGGGAATCACATGCATGCATTCCACTTCCCTATGCATCCTCACACATTTGTGAGAGAAAACTTGTCATAGGACTATTTTCCCTAAGTGTTCTCACATGTGTGAGGGGACACTTATCATAAGTACCTCTTCCCCATGCATCCTATAACATGTGCGAGAGGATTCATTCTCAACCCTTAGATTTTTCATAACAATCATAATGGTTCACATACCCTTGATCCTCATCCTCCCCAAGTGCACCAATCAAATGGTGCCACTTGGCAATCTCATTCACCCGAATCTCAAGAATCCTACACCATGAATCTTGAAATCAAATCTCAACCATCCATCCTTCATCCTCAATACCTATATATTAAACCCTCTCCAAGCCATTAACATATCACATTCCATTGCAAATATAGTTTGTCAAAGTGAAGAGTAACCTACATCAAAACCATCAACGCAACATACTATGAGGACATCAAGAGGATTCTTGGGAGGCCATTGAATAATTCTTAAATTTTTGGGTGCACATTCATTCTCTTCTTTCTCAATCTAAGGTATAATAAGAACACAAGGTATAAGGTTTATTTCATTCCATTTTAATCTTTATTTTCTAGTTCGTTTTCTATTGTATATACAACCAAATCCTAAGTGTTCATATAAAAAACTTAGTTTCCATCAAAAAGTAAAAATAAGCATTAGATACAATGCATTTACACGTTAACTACATCAATTAGAACATGAAATTAAAGATACTTCAATAACACCATGAAATTTTCAAACCCTAATTATTAGAGAACTCTCATTTTGAAGGAAGCACTTGGCATGAAACCCTAAAATTCATTCATAATTATCTTGAATGATACAATATCATAAGAATATGATATCATTATGCACCATAGGCTAATAAAAATCAAATATATGCATGCCCAAAGGTTGAAAGAGTCCAAAAATAAAAACCCCTCACACTATAGAAGTAAAATAAACCAAAAGTCAAACATAAAACGATAAAATTTGTTGCATAAATGCTTCATCAATACAACCATGTGTAATAATTCTTGGGCGAGGTTTGAAGGACCCAAAATAGGACATACTAGTTGTTTGAAAGGTCAATAAAGCCTAGTAACCAATTGGTAGTGCTTAAGACAACCAAATAAGCGTTTGGACCTTAGAGTAGTGTCTGAGATTTATTTCTATACTCCATCCATGTGTTAGATTATGTTCACAAAGGGTAAGTTATCACAATTTCAAGAGTTCAATGGCTCATTAAGGACCTTACATTGAGTTTGTATGGTTACAATTACTTGTTGGAAGTCCTCATATGTTTTTCATTGAGATCCATGTTTACAATGACCCTTTAGGGATCCTACATCACCTTCTTTGCAAGTTACAGTGGTCCTAACAGAGCTTATAAGCACCACCCTTGTCACATACATATAGATGAATATTTTCTGAAGAGCAAGAGCAGAGTTCAGGGCAACAAACTACAAGATTAGGGCTATAGGAAAGTTCAGTGCCACAAATCCGAGGATCAGTGCAGCAAGTAGAGTTTTGAATCCAATCAAAACATAATTCATGTTTGTGGGATGGGGGTCTTGGCTACTATTGTTCGTCAGATGAGTGCGTGTGTGGGGATGGGTGGGGGGTAATACTGCCCATGTTACTCCACTATATCTTCCCACCCAAAGGCCAATATGATCGGTGGCTAAGGCCTGCCTTCGGCAGCTGGCCATATTGGCCTTAGGTCCCAATGGGAGTAGGGCTGGTCGGAATTTAGCGAAGCTTGGCCTTCCGGTCAACGTACTTTGTAGACCGGTACGCCAGATTCTATACGTAACATGGGCCTAATTTGAATAGATAGGACACCAAGGGCCCCACCTATCTGCCACCCCCCCAAGAATGCCAAGGGCGAATCGGTTCATTGATACCAAGGGCCTGCCTTCGGCACTGACCATATTGGCCTTATGTGGGGTTGGTTAGGGGGGGGTGGGAGATAGGCGAGGCCCTTGGTACGGACCTATTTTCCATTGGGACCGACCTGCGCTTCGCGACTGACCTATGTATGTCGGAGCCCTACTAATGTGGATCTGATAGAAAATTGCAACCTCTTGAATGGGCTAACACCAAGAAAACCACAATAATGGATTTAATGCACCTAAATAAGCATTCTCTAAACTTAAGCTCTTTGATGGACGGGTGAGTGAGATTATACACTAAACTGCCTGCTCAGGGAATGCATTTTATAGCCCTCATTTTGTTTTCTGATAAACTGGCATTGTCATATTCCAAAGTTTTTTTTCTCTATGATTGTATTTTGCAATCTGTGACAAAACAGAAATGCATGCTCATAACTGTTTTAGGATCTCCACAATATTTGGATAAATGAAAGCATAAAAAAAATCAATATGACAAATCTTGACTTTGATAATATTCTAAGGAAAATCCCCCAAAACTACACGGAATTTATATGGGCATTTACTTTCAATGGAACTGCATCCCGAAAAGAAAATAAATTAAATTACTAAAGAACAAGGATATATTATTGATGCCCATAAAAAATGATCACTTCTTTAGATGGTAATCTGCTGAATGATACAAAGTGCATTATTCAGTTGAAACGATTATAGGGTTTAAGAGAACCCCAAGGAGATTTTAACTGCACAAAACTGAACTTTGGCATTCCATGCATTTATTATTTTGTGCCACTAATAGACTTAAAGAATGAACAGAAATAAAAAATCCATTATAGCTTCTTCTTTGAAGTTGGTAATCCGATCCCTTTGCAACTGCCTCCAAAATGGCAATATATACTTGACAGCAAAAAAAATTCAAATACATGTCATATGTATCAGGCTTACTCTCATGAATGTACCCTGAATCATAAAATGACAAGTTTCCAAGTTGATGGATTTGGTTGAAGCACATGCAACATGACAATTAGAGTATCTGAATGAATGTCTCCTATAATAGCTGATATTTGCCTGTTGGGCAACTTGCTAACGGAGTTTACAGGCTGACCATGTATTTTCCTCTAAAATCAATTGCTGCTCTATGTTTAATTGTATATCTCCACAGGCTTGTTAAAATTCTGTCATATCCATCAACTATTTTCATGTTACTGATATATAAACTTGTCAAAACGTATCTAATGCAATAAAAATAATACTTCCTCAAGATAATTTTCACTGGATATTATTATAATAATGAAAGACTAAAGTCAAGAGAGTGCAACGAATATCGACCTGATTTGGCTGAAGCTGTTCTAAACTATATCATCATGCTGCAGTCCTAGATAAAATTCCCATGGGCCATAGATTGCCTGTCTCTGTAGCATATCAGCAACAAACTTAATGACTAGTTTTAAAAATCTGCAATGGGCCTAATGATCTTTAATAGTCATAACTGTGGTTAGTAATTACCTCAAAAGAGTTAACAACATCATCATCATTGAGATATGTTGGATGACTGAGATGGACAGATGCAAACTTGAACTGCATACCCAACAATCTTCAGTTCTAACCTCCAGTAAGCTCAATGCCAATTTTCTTAAGATAAAGGCTGCTCTACAGCTGTTTTGCTGTTCATAGAACTATTATGTTTAAGGAAAAATCTAACCTCTGAGAATTGATGCTCTGGCACTTGTAACTTTTTCTTGATACGCTCCTTCAGTTGACCCAATGTCTCCCCTAATCTTGTTAAGAACAGAAATGGCTCCCCAAAGTTCTCAATCTGTTAAATTTCATTGCATGGTTATAAACAAGTATTATTTATTAGCTTTTTCAAATTTTATCGGAACAAGAAAATAAGATTCTCACTTTGTTGTTTTGATCTAGTCTAAAATGATACACATGAATGACACGGTCCTCAGGGCCTTTACTTCTGTCCTCCTCTGGAATCTGATAACCATATCCATCAGTGCATGCTTGCTGGGGGGCACTGATTGTACTGTGCATTTTTCTTAATGAAGAAATCAGAAGAAAAAAAATAATACTAGTTCTCCAAGGTTAATTCTTAAGTAACATACCTCTTCTGCTCTGAATGTGACACACTGGGATCTGAATGTGGCATGTTGGCTAACCATGTACTTAATTTTATCGTTAGGAGAAAGGATCTGTGAAAAGAAATAAATTGATCTCCTGCACACAAAAACAATAAAAATTACAGGTCCTTGAACAAAACAAATATTACATTACCTTCCATATCTTGTGACCAAGAATCTGCAAAATCCTGAGCTCAGCCTGCTGATCAGACATCTCCACCTTTGCACAAATGCAACAAATTAAATAAAATAGGCTAGACAGAGGCAGGATAAGGAGAAAAATAATTGTTATATTTTATGCATCAAGAGGCTATGAATTAAAGCAGCCAATAGTGAAACTCTCAATCAATTAGAATTAAGATAGTCTTAGCACTCAAGACATCAAAAGTTAGTCGCAAGAAATTGATCAACATGAACCTCCCTCTCTGTGGGTTAAAAAATAATTAACTGAAAAATCATTGTCATAGTGAAAACTAGAGAGAGAGAGAGAGTTCGAAAAATGTGTTTGAAGGGCATTTCACACCGCTCAAGTGCAAATTCAAATATTTTCATAGCTGATTTTATGTTTACTTAGAATAATGCCTTTTTGGTCAACTTCCTGCAAAATTGGTTGTTCCAGTTAGTATTTCACTTCCAACGGATAGTT
Source organism: Sequoia sempervirens (assembly GCA_007258455.2). NCBI lineage: Eukaryota > Viridiplantae > Streptophyta > Pinopsida > Cupressales > Cupressaceae > Sequoia > Sequoia sempervirens. Next base: position 30,799 of record VDFB02022430.1, read on the forward strand.
CACACGTTTTTGTATCCTAACCTGCATTTATGCAATCTTTCATTCACACCCAGCAAATTTCATAGCTGGTTTTGTATTTACATAGAATGATGCCTTTTTAGTCAACTTACTGCAAAATTGGTTGTTCCGGTTAGTATTCCAGTTCAGAATAGTGGCTTGCTTATTCAACAGGCAGTTATCCTGCAGACTTCAAGTGTGAAGTTCATTACAAATAGCACAGAGCCTTAAACCTAAATGTGGATTGTTGATTGTCAGAAATCAATGTGATGATCCATCTTTCACAGAACTGTAAGGATTCTCCAATCCAAAGCTGCAATATTACACCTGCAATAGTCTCAAAAGACCCCTTCAAAGGAGTCGCCCAACATCAATAATCACAATGAGATCAGCCTTGAACAATTTCTGACCTTGAAACCCAACTTTCCAAGCATGTGAGTGGTACGGCCAACTAGGGCACACATCAAAACTTCAACTATACAGCCAGAAAAAAGCCAAACTAAAAATGTTTCAATAACACACATAAATCTTTGAAAATCAAACACTAAATGACTCCCAAAAACTTGCAAGTCAACACACTTCAAAAACCTTCATATTTGAAATCACAATGTACAAACTTTGTGAAGAACAATGGTGATTCCTAAGTAGAACCACTCCAAACCAACTAGGGATTATCTTCCAAATCCGAAACCAATGATCCAATGAGGATTTTCATCCTCAAAAGATTCAAGGAAGAACACACAGGTTCTGTAAAGTCCCTTGTAAAATTTGCCTTAGAACTTTCAATTTAAGTGGTTTGACATTTTGTCAAACACTTGGCATGTAACTGATTTTCTTGAATATATAAGATTCTTCTTGGCTGCAGCTCAATGTCTTGATTAAACAATGCAAAGATAGTACCATGCAACCCTCTTCTAACACAATCTGAAATGAACAAACCTACCACAATAAACTGGGACTGTATATTTGCATTTTATCAAACAGTTGCCTTGCAATTTGACATTTCACTAAGGACTGATAATAAATTGTCGAACTTACTAATGCCCATTCAGAATACTGATTTCTATCCTTTACATCACGAAGGTGATCACAAAGACTTGAAGACTATCATTTGACATTTCACTAAGGACTGATAATAAATTGTCGAACTTACTAATGCCCATTCAGAATACTGATTTCTATCCTTTACATCACGAAGGTGATCACAAAGACTTGAAGACTATCACAGCAATGTAAGGAAGCATTACAAACATCATGCTCTCTCAGCTGTTACAGAATTACTTACAAACATGGGAAGTGCTTCTACAACTTCAAATCACTTAAAATGAATGCAGACTATGTATTGACATTTCAGCAAACAGTTGGCATGTAATCTTAATACCTTTCTAACAGACTGAAAAAGGTATGGTATTTCACTTCTACAGCTGCTAAGTGATTAGCAAAATAACTATGCAACTGATCTGAACGAAATGAGCAACAATACAATATGGATTAAGCAAATTCTCTATGTACTGGCTGTAAATAACAGTGACTGATTACAAAGATAGATATCAGAAATTTTATGTTTTTGAAGACACCAAGACCCCCTAGACGTATTGACAATATATAGCAGCAATTCTGAAATGAAAGACTTGAAACCTGTTACAATACCTAAGAGCTGTATGTCAATAACTTTCTGACCTTGACTGGATGAATAAGACAAGAAGTAAAGTCCAGAATTAATCGAAGGTCCTATACATGGCTGAGTCTCTAAAATGCCATCAAATGAAGCACAAAGCTGCCACGAATCTGCCCAGAATGGTATGCAAGACTCCCAGCAGTAAGTCGTTCAAGCTGCAATTGATGTTCATCTCCAATTTTCCACAATTTTATGCAACATGAGACTGAAAATATATCTATGCCCTGCTGCAAGTGCGCCTGCGGTTTCTAAGGGAACCGTGACCTTCTTCAACAGTTTTATCAGGTTCAAATGAACTCAATTGCTGAATCCTCTTGCTCAACATGAATCTCCATAAAATCAGAATTAAGCTCTTTAAATGGAATAATAATTGCAACAATAAATCAGCTGTTGCAACTATGCAAACCCTACAATAATACATCAGCTATTGCACTTATTCAATCCCTTGCAATAATAATCCAGCTATTGCAATGATTCGGAAACCCTTATACAACATGCAATGAAGCTCTTGTAGGAAACCTGAAATGATCTCCTCCACAACCTCCAACTAGGGTTGATTCACAACCGAAACTAGTATCCTAGAGTCTTCAAACCCTCGGACATGAAAGCCTTCAAGCTCTCCCAAACTGAAATGAGAAATGAAATCCAAGTCATGCTCAAAAGGCTAGCTCTCAACTCCTTATAAAGAACTTTTTGATCTTCTAGAAAGATCCTCCAAGAAGCTTCTAGAATAATTTAATATTTCCAAAGTGACTTTATAATTTATTATTTTATTTTAATCACTTTAATTAAATTAATTAAAAATAAAGTTACGTGGGAGGAAGGGAGGGCGGCCCTCCAAGCTGGCGGAGGGAAACAGGCAGCTTGGTTGGCATCCACGTAAGGTGGACAGGTGTTGAGGTGGCTACTTTAAAACAGAGGCTGCGGTCAGTGGTAGAGGAAAGTAGGGTTTCAAATGAATACATTTATTCGCTCGTCCCTTTATGATAGCCTTGCTATCGGAGCCGGGGATGCAAGACAAAATCCCAGACGGCGAGACAACTTAGAAAATGCGTTTGGCTCATGTGGTGGCGTCATCACGTGGAGTGTGGTCATTATTTAGTTGTGTGGTTCCGGAGGCATAAACATTAAAGTAATTTGGTTTGTAGCTTGCTCATGGTGTTGGTCTAGTTGGCTTTCTTAGCCTGGTCTTTGGGTTTCGAAGGTGGTAGCAATTGGCTAACGGTCGAAGTTCGTCATTGTTGTTTCGGCAGAAGGTCTAGTTTGGTTCGGCACAGACACGCCGGTGTCTTTGATGGCTACGGAGCATCAAGTAGCGTTCAGAGAGGTGACGGATCAAAGGCTTAAGAAGATTTTAGTAAACAATGACCCACTTATAGTGGTAGCCCAGTTAAATCCAACAAGAATGGGTAGATCTTGACCGCTTCATCCATTTTTTCCAGTAGCTCCAAATCTGAAGGTCGCGGAATTCCCATTCAATAAATACTCTAATCTGCTCACATAAGGTTCCCACGTGCCAATGAGAAATAAAGATACAGCCAGAAGTAAATGTCACCAATGATAATGTATATTCTTTATCTCCAACAATCTTCAGATCTGCAATATATAATCTTGAAACCCTCTTGAAATACTTAAAATAATCGTCACAATGAAGCTCAATACTGTAGCGAGTACTGTTCACACAGGTACTGGAGCAACAGATAAAAGCTTGTAATTTGCTCTTTAATGGCTAACAATGATGAATCTCTAGGTTTATACTTGAAAATTCTTCAATAATCTCCAAACCCTAGATAAATTCTTCATCTTTAAGCACAATAGAACTTATGGATGAAGCTCTCCCGAATGCCAAATTCAATGGATATCTCACCACCTCAAATGGCTGCAACACTGAAGAGTGAATGTTCTCCAATGGCTCGAAGAATGAAACCCTTGGCTTCTTCCTCTTAGACAAATTTTCACCAAAACCAATGCTCAATCGAATGAATGTAAAAAGACTCCAAAGTAAAATATATAAGCCTTCTTGAGAAAGTCAAATTTCTCCAAAAAGGCACATTTAATAACATAAAAATGTTATTTTCTCACATCCTTTAATATTTCATAAAATACTTTGGAATTGGCACCCAATATTTAATTAATAATATGGCCCCCTTTTTAATAATGAATTGACTCTCAAGTTATAACACCCTTTTTAATAATTAAATATTATTTTGAGCCATTTAAACTTTAATATCTCCTTCAATATTTAATATTTCATCAGACCGTCTCGAACTGGGGCCAACTCTGTGAATCTCAAGATGACCAAATGCCTTACTAAAAATAGTAAGGGTCCCTCACAACCATCCTCTGACTTACTATAAATAATAAGTATAGCAATTGGAGCCCTGTGAACGCCAAATGAAAGCCAAAACTGAATGCCACTGAACACTGGAGATGATACAATCCTCAGAAGAACCCCTAACCATCCTTATTAGCCTACGAGGGTCAGAATTATAGGCTAACCATCTGCAAACATGAGCGTGCTAAAAAGGGGACATTACAGTCCGCCCTCCCTGAAATTGCTTGTCTCCAACCAATCTCAACTACCAACAAATACTCCTCTGTAAGATCGCCCCACCAGGATCCCATGGGTAGAACTGTGCAATGTCCCTGATAACATCAAACTGCTCTTGTAACACCCTCCCTAGAACAACTGGTGTAATGTCCCCTTCCTAAGCGGTTCAGATGATTCAGGGGTTAGCCTATCATTTAGACCCTCGTAGGCTGACATATGTGTTTAGAGGGTTGCTTTTGGCAGTCATCCTAAGTTTTGGGACATTACTCCATTAGTTGATTCAGGTTTGGGCCTTGGTAGAGACTCACAGAGTGATATTCAGGTACTTACTATTTATAGTAAGTCAGGCATACAAGGGTTACTATTTCTGGCAGGGCACCTGGTTCAGTTGGTCATCTCAGTTTCGACCTAGTTTGACGATTTGATGAGCAAACAGTGAACATATGAGCATTTGATAATTATTAAAAGATTATTAATTTGACTTTATAATATAAAGTCACTTTAATGAAATATTAAAGTAATTTTTAATGGAAAATTATAAAGTATTTAATACTTTATAATAAAGGAGTAAAATTAATATTAAATGAGTATTTATTACTCATTTAAAAAGGATGCCATTTATTAATTGTTTTGCCTAAGTCAAGGGGGGCGATTTAATTATCATTTAAATGCTCATTTAATTGCTTTTTGGGAAGGGTCGAACTTGTGTGAGAGAGATATATATTTCTCAAAGACAGAATAGAACTCATTATGATATGATTATTCAAATTTTGTCTTTTCTCTCTGAGAGCATTTGGAGTTGGAGAAACAAGGGTTTTTGCAATCAGGTTTTGGAGAACGTCAACTCTTCAGAATTAGACATACTAAGGCTGTGAAATACCAGTTGAAGATTGTCAGTTGAGTGGCTTCATTCAGAAGTCATTACAAAGCTTAACGGTGAAGATTCAGATTGGTGTTTGGATCGATTTTCTTCTAGAAGGAAATATCTATCAGTGGTCATTCATTATCCTTCATCTGGCACACATTTCAAGGAAGTACAAAATTATTAATTGCTGGTTTACTGGTCGTACCTTACAGCAGCAAGGCCGTACCTTCTTCTTCAGGCAAAATGCCTTTCCTTTTTGATTGATTCATCTTCCAGGGGTGGCGCCTAGGGTTTATGAAGCTTTTGCATCAATTTCAAGGTGGGAGATTGCACTCATTCATTTAGCCATACCATCTCAAGCGATTGCAAGCTTATTCAAGTTCTTCAATAAATAGCTTGCTTTTTTGTTTGCATGTTGAATTCTCACAGTTGTAATCATTCTAAAAGAGCAATAAATCATCTGTCTTCCACTTATAAGCTATATTCTTTCATATCTAGTCTGCTAGTATTTTATCTATATTTTTTAGCATTTATTTTCCAAAATCGCACCATCTCTTCATACTGCCAAAAAAAAAAAAAAACCAAAAACAATACAAAACAACAAAACACAAAAAAAATTGCATTTACCATCAGCAGTCAGGGTTGAGAGTCACTGGGTCTCTTACAATTGGCTGAACCCGTTGAGCCAACTCAAACTCGCCATCCGGTGTTGCAGGAGTATAAGTCTCAAGAGGAAGTGGTTCAAAGAACTGACCACATTTGCTTCCAAACCTTGGGCAAGGAAAACTGTCATAACCACTGTCAAGTACCTGCGCCACGGAGTTGTGCATCTGAAATAGGTCATGCACATGAGGGTCAAATGTGAAACTGTACGCACTCCTCACTGTGTATACCTCAGAAAACTCCTCTGCAAGCTTGGTCTGAAACCCCGATGCACTGGAAGGATTCCAAACACTACAATCAGCACTCATCTCAAAATCTAGGTCAAGAGTTGAATCGACATCTAACCCAAAAAGTGGGTTGTCATAAGACGATGTAACATCTGCTTCAAAGAAGGGGTTGTTCAAAAACTAGACAACACCACCATGCTAATCTAAAGCATATAATTCTAAACCCCTGGAGTCATCAACTAATGCGGACTCCTCCTGAATCATCTCTTGCTCTCTCTCCCTTTTCTTGTCTCTACAGAGAGAGATAGAATGCAAGCTCCCATTTGTGATTCCTCTCAACACGTGTTTCTTGCCATCAACCTCAAATGACATCTCCACCTTAGGTACATCAAGGGTAAATACTCCCAAATCCTGGAGCCATTTCATGCCCAAAATTATATTCATCTTACCCATGTTGACTACATAGAAATCAAAGTGTAACTCATAGCTGCTCAACATCAGAGTGAGATTAGCAACCCGCTTGGTACATGCGAGGGTGTATCCATCAGCCACTCAAACTCTAAATCCATCAAAATCCTTGACCTGTAGTCTACATCTAACCATGAAACCCTCGTCAATAAAATTATGTATTGCTCTCGTGTCCAACATAGCAGCACAATGCTGCCCATTAATTTTCCCCTTGAACCTAAATGTGGTCTCATCTTGAACATTAGCAAAGAATGCCATAGGAGCCAAATTCCCATCAGCATTTGCCTTCTCATCCTGATGATCCTCTAAAGCTGGTTGATCTGAATTTGAATCCTCATAGTATGCCCACATGATTCGATTTGCTTTTCCCTTAGGTCCCAAAGGGAAATCATGATTCGGGTTGTATGGCTCCTTACACCAGAAGCATAATTTCTTTTTCCTTAGCTCCTCACGTGACTCCTCAACCGCCGTGGTTGCTGGTTTCTTTTTCTTATCATCTGCCTGTTGGGAGTCCTCTTTGCTGGTTGAAGGAACATCCTTATGTGAGCTCTTGCTTTTTGGGGCAGCAAACTCCATACTTCTTGCTTTCTTCATTGCTTCCTGCAGTGTCAGTGGATCGAAAGCCTTAATCCACCCTCGCAACGGTTCCAACAAACCCTCCATGAAGAGCACAACTAGCCTTCTCTCTGAAATGTTAGTCACCATCACGGATAACTTCTAAAAATTGCTGATATAACTCTCCAAGCTGCCAGTTTCCTTAAGCTGTGCCAAGTCCCTGAAATAAACTTCTGGATCCTTTTTATCAAAACGATCCACCAGTCTGTCCACGAACTCCTGATAAGAGGTGATACGATTATGCTGTAGTGTCACCATTCCCTGATACCACCAATCATGGGCTACTCCCTCTAAGTGTAGCGTGGAAAACTTGATTGCTTCTTCTTCAGATATAGGTCAAGTGACAAGAAGGTGTCCACCCTGTGAATCCAAGACTATTTTGTTACCTTGCCACTGCCATCAAAATAGGGTAGTGTGATTTTGCTAGTAGCATGCTTCAAATCTTTGTTTTTGTTTCGAGGCCTATTCCCTTGTCGAGACCTGTAGTAATCCACCCTTGATTGCACAAACCGATCAAAATGCATGATCTCATGCGCCTCCGGTGTCAATTGGCACCACTCATCATGTGTAGCCATAACTACATCAGCATAGGTTGGGTCCGCAAGCTCTTCAACATTCTCCTCAACTCGTTCTTCTCTCAAAAATGTGAGTCGAGTAGGCCTATCTGTAGTACGGGAAGGCGCTCTCTGCACTTTCTGTGACCCTGCCACACTCCTATCATCATCCTAATCCCTGTTGTATCTCATCCTATTCTCCTCAGTAACCTTATTCTACTGTATCTGTTGCTGCATGGTGGCTGTAAATCCCTCAAATGCACGGGCCATTCTTTCAAGAAGTTCTTCACCCCTATCCACACACCCCTATCCACATCTCTTCTTTCATTCCTCTGTGGAATCTCTTTTGCCTTGTCACCCATCTCTACCAATGGTACCTCTGCAAATGGATTATCCTCTTACCACTCTTCTTTTGGTTCTCCTTTACTGTGAGTGTAATATTTGTGGTGACTTCTCATGTGAACCTTCAACCCTCTAGGATAGCAGGATTAAGGCTTTGATACCAATGTAAGAACTTGTCTTGCCCTAGGTTTGTTGTCTCATTTTTTTGCTTTATGTTTTGCAATTTATGTGTGTTCTCACAAGATTTTTTTTTTTTTTTTTCTTCTATTTTTTGTATTTGCAAATATTGAAACAAAATGCAGGGCATGAAATAATATAGTGCCAAGAAATGCAAATAACATATGCAAAGCTAGAGGAAGGAAATATTGAAATACTTCAAATTAGGTTTATGAAATCCTTTACTATGATCAATATACTTCTATAAAAATTAATCTTTGCATTATATTTACATTTAGCACATACCCGGTGTGCCTAGTAAAAAGCTTAACGATTTTGAAAATGAATGACAACAAACTTGAAATTATAACAACAACAATGTATAAACCCTTGACAGGTTGATTCATATCATAGAATTCATTCTCCACAAGATGAAAGCTTGAAACTTATTCTAAAACCTTCACCTCCCCATTATCAAGAGATTTCAACTCACAACACAAGGTGATGTGACACAAGCAAATCACGCCTCAGCTACAGGTGACTGTATAGCCTATAGACATCTGCTTAGTATGACCTGACAATTAATGTAATTCATCCCAGCAGAGACTAAACATCAATGATTGCAGCCAGCAATAAAGGATCCTCTGATTTCAACCAAAAATCTGTTCAAACCCTTGAAATTTCTATCAATAAATACTCTAATCTGCTCACATAAGGTTCCCACGTGCCAATGAGAAATAAAGATACAGCCAGAAGTAAATGTCACCAATGATCATGTATATTCTTTATCTCCAACAATCTTCAGATCTGCAATATATAATCTTGAAACCCTCTTGAAATACTTGCAATAATCTTCACAATGAAGCTCAATACTGTAGCGGGTACTATTCATGTGGGTACTATAGCAACAGATAAAAGCTTGTAATCTGCTCTTTAATGGCTAACAATGATGAATCTCCAGGTCTGTACTTGATAATCCTTCAATAATCTCCAAACCCTAGATAAATTCTTCACCTTTAAGCACAATAGAACTTCTGGATGAAGCTCTCTCGAATGCCAAATTCAATGGATATCTCACCACCTCAAATGGCTCGAAGAATGAAACCCTTGGCTTCTTCCTCTCAGACAAATTTTCACCAAAACCAATGCTCAATCGAATGAATGTAAAAAGACTCCAAAGTAAAATATATAAGCCTTCTAGAGAAAGTCGAATTTCTCCAAAAAGGCACATTTAATAACATAAAAATGTTATTACTTACATCCTTTAATATTTCGTAAAATACTTTGGAATTGGCGCCCAATATTTAATTAATAATATGGCCCCCTTTTTAATGATGAATTGACCCTCAAGTTATAACGTTAAGTTATAACTTTATAACACCCTTTTTAATAATTAAATATTATTTTGAGCCATTTAAACTTTAATATCTCCTTCAATATTTAATATTTCATCAGACCGTCTAGAACTGAGGCCAACTTTGTGAATCTCAAGATGACCAAGTGCCTTACTAAAAATAGTAAGGGTCCCTCACAACCATCCTCTGACTTACTATAAATAGTAAGTATAGAAACTGGAGCCCTGCAAATGCCAAATGAAAGCAAAAACTGAATGCAACTGAACATTGGAGATGATACAATCCTTAGAAGACCCCCTAACCATCCTTATTAGCCTACGAGGGTCAAAATTATAGGAAAACCATCCACAAACATGAGCATGCTAAAAAGGGGACATTATAGTTTGCATCATCAACAAACCATTCCACCTTGAGTGGCCTCCTAAAGATGTGAATGATTCCCAACCTAGGTGCATAGAAGGTCATGCCAACGTTCGACAAGCTGCTGGTATATACCAGGACAACACCATGCATTCGGTGAATCATGTCCATGATGGAGCAAAAGGTATCTCTACGGTCAAAGGATGATATGAACTCATCATCAATCCATCCCTTAACACCAAAGTGGCAATCCCAACTTCTCCTAACCATCCCAACAGTAGCTGTCCTCAAAGTGTACCTTGGTAGAAATCTCTTGAGATCAAGAATAACACATCCAACACCAACTAACTCCTCTTGCCTAACCAACACAAGAGGCAATGCACTTGTATTTTGAGAGTGAACGATAGGAGACTTCATGCCGCTTTCTTCATCATGTGCCATGGCTGCCATAAATGACTGAGTCTCTATTGTACATGATGAACATTGGGCCAAGCTTAACTCTAAGCAAAGCTCCTCAACATGGATCTCAGATTCTTGAAGGGCCATTTGAGTACTCTTCAAGGAATCCCTGGAAACCTTAAGCTCATGAGAGAGCTTATCAACTTCCTCTTCTTTCCTTCTCAAAGCATCTAAATAGATCTCAACGAGATTGAGAAGGTGGTCACAATTTGAAAGAAGGTGCAAGTGATTTGATTTCATAGCCCCCATACCTTCTTTGAATACCTGTAAACTATCATGAGAAGACTCTGCTTCAATTCCATTTTGTCTTCTCTCCAGTTGAACCATCCAAAAATGATTCTCAATCAGCTTGTGCATTTTATCATGATGAGATAATGCTGCCACAATATCATCTTCGCTCACCTTCAACTGGTTCACCAAATTGTGCGACTATTGGGTGTAGGAATTGTAAGGAAAGCAGAGGTGCGGAAGCAACTTTCCTAATGTCAAAACCACAGGGAAGAATGCAGACAATACTTTTAATTTTCGAATTACAATCTAATTAAGACACACATGAACGATTTACAGAAACAGAGAAGATACTCAAAGACAATGAACAACAGATTTACGTGGGAAACCCTTTCGGGAAAAAACCCAACACACCAAGCTGAATCTCTTTGTATTACAGTAACAAACAATTACATAAAATGCAAAGATACAACTCTCTGGTATCAGTTCACAATAGCTTCATTCACTGCTCAATCTCTTACAGAAATGCTCTCAACAATCCAATTCTCTATATTTTTTACTAACTCAGAATGCTATCATTTAAATTTTACCACATTCTGATTTTTGCCTTCTGTTCATCCTTATCTGCCATGACCCATCATAGACAATTTCCTTTCGAGCAATTGATTTTTCCTTGCATGCAGTTCAACTCCAGCGTCGGAGCTGTTGCAAAAATCTAACCGCCAACCATTTGAATTTCGCTTCCTCTGATTGGTCCAGAAGACGCCACATAGGAAGGTCAAACGGTCAAAGGAAACATTCAACTTTGTTGGCATATCGGTGAGACACCAACGGTGTCTCCCGGATGCCACAAAGTCTTCATATCGATATCGGCATAAGCCCCAACAGTCGGCAAGACGATATAATGAACACCATGAGTCATACCGAATCCATCGACATCTATTGCATTTCTATCGGCAAGAGATTCCTCCATCAGCAAGACATTTTACCGATGCTCACAAGTCACAACGACTTCAACTTTGCCATCGGCAAGACTTTACCGCTCCCCAAGAGGTTACACCGAGTCTCAAGTTTCATCGAAGCACCTGACAGTCGGCAAGACATTCGTCTTTCACCAAGACTTCACTCCGAGCAAACAAGTCTTACCAAATCGGCAAGACTTTTGTCTTTCGCCAAGACCTTACACCAGGCGCTCATGTCTTACCGAGTCAGCAAGACATTTGACCTTCGCCAAGACATCTCAGCGAACACAACATGTAATCCCGAAGACTATCGGCGAGACTCTCCAAGTCACCAAGACTTCACACCGAGTTCAACATGTCATCCCGAAGCATTCACTAGTCGGCGAGAATTTTCTTCATCACTGAGACTTCTCCCCAAGACCCTTGTGTTACCCTGATAGCCATATGCTATCGGTGAGACATTCTCCAGTCACCGGGACTTCTCTCCGAGACCCTTGAGCTACTCCGACATCCGCTTTGACACCCGATAGAAACCTTTATCGGCGAGACATTTCATATTGGCAAGACTACATACCGACAACCTAAGTCTCCCCGATAACTGCGAGTGAATAAAAATTGGTGAGAGAAACAACAGTCGGTGAGAGATCTTGCCGAGTCTCCAAGTCATAGCGATAGGTCTATTCGGCAAGACCGAAACCAAGTCACAGTGACTAGGGCATTTCAACAAGATTCATAATAGTTAGTCGGCCAGACATGATTAATGTCACAGCGACTTTGCCCTCCAGGAGTTACATGTTAGTATGGATTGAGGCACCTATTCCAACAGGAATATCTTTTGCTTCACATGAAGAAGCATCAGATTGTTTCTGAAGTTCTTGAGTCACACAACTCTCTTCTTATGCAAAGTCCAGCATACAGACATTCTCACTTGTAGAACTATCATCAATGCCCTTAATAGGTGACATAATACAAAAGGGCTCAGCTTTTTCTTTGGACCCATCATCCCACTTAACTGATTCACTAAATGATGGCCTACATTCCTCCTGTAGAGAGAGTGGAACCTGTAAACCAAATGAGCTTAGCTCTTTTGCAGTCAACTGTTCCTTGAACCTCTCAATCTTTTGTTCAATCAATCTTTTCATGAAATCATATGCTGCAGTTGAAACATGTTGCTCCTTTCTCCAAATGACTAACAAATCTGATTATAACTATGTGCAAACATCACCATCTTCATTGAGGATCAGGACAAGATACTGAACATACTTGTCTTCACATTATCTGAATGACGTTTCCTGATTCCAAAAATGAAGTAGTCAAACATCTGGAGAATCAAATCATTGCACTTGAAATCGACTAAGAAGTAGCATAACCTAACCTTTTCCATAATCTCCAAGATTTTAACTCTCTGACCAAAGGTAAGGCTTTCGACATCATGCAACACTTAAAAACTTTCCACCATCAGCTGAAGTATTACTCTCATAGTATCATCATCATAGGGTGTCTTAGGAGCTGCAATCCTCGCAACTTCACTAATGCAAGTGACAGTCGCAAGTCTTACCTCATCTTGATGTCTCATCAACTCTGGCTTGACCAACGAGAGCACCAATGTTGTCAAAACTTTACACATGTGTAATGTCCCCATTTTTAGTACTACTCTTTCCAATGATTGATGGCCTATCTCTGGTGTGCTATCAGCTAGTCAGAGGCAGAATTAGGGTTTCCGGCTGCTTGGTGAGTTCTTTTGAAGATTCAGGGGTTTGCATATTGGAGTTTGGTTGTTTGGATTTTGGATTCTTTCTGGGTTTTCAAAGAGCTTCGCAGTGGTATAGCATGCATGGTGATCCGAGCAACTTCAGGAATTTACTATTTTTAGTAAATTCTATTTCTGGCAGTGGTCCTGTTGGCTTCGATGTTGTTGGCTCTCTTCTTCAACCTGCTCAGTTGGTATTTTGGTTTTTGGCCTTTTGATGCATTTTTGGAGAGATAAGTTATTTTGATTTAAATAATGTTATATTTTCACATTAACCCCTTGGCCTAGCAGTATAACTTGAAGTTGTTTTAAAAAGGGGGACTTTATGGGTGAATGCCTCATCAGGAGGTTATTTAAATATTTTCTAAAGGCCAAAATCAAGCTTGGAAAAGGGGCGCCAACTTAAGAGAAAAGATGATTTTTTAAAATTAATAAAAAGTCAAATGTTGCTTTGAGGAAAAAGGACGCCATCCTTTGAGGGAAAAGAGATTAATTCAAATTTGAAAATTAGGGCATTTTCTCAATGTTTCTAGAAGATTCCTCTCAAGCTTATAAAAGGAAGCCTCTTCTCTTCAGTTGGATCATCTTATCTTCAGTAAAGTTATGCTGGCAGAATGGTATCTAGATTGCTTCGTGGAATGCATGCCTCCTAGCCTTGGCTTGACTTCTTGCTTGAAAGATAGCAACTAGTGGAGAGTTAGATTGTAGTTGAGTGAGATTTGTAGTGAGATTTTGCATTGGAGAAGTTGTTTTGCATTTGTAGTTCAGTTTCTTGCATTTTAATCATAATCTGGAGTTGCTGATTTTGTATTGCAGATTGAAGTTTATACTCATAAGTCTTTGGGCGAATTTATTTTGGTTTTGGGTAGTTTACCCATGCATTTGCTAGCCTTGGACGCCCCTCTATGCCAAGTTGCAATTTTTTTAGAGGTGTCTTGGATTTTATCTTGTTGGTAGAACATTTCTTGAGGCTGTACCATTCTGTTTTGCCTGGAAAATGTTTAGAAAATAAAATTACAAGCTTTTAGAGTCATTTCTTCATTAGGATCTGGTTGCCATCTTCATAGTATTCATTTGCATCAGATTTCATGTCATTTGGACAAGTCTAGAGAGAGTTATGAGCATTTTAGTGAGTTACAGTGTTGCTGGTTATGCATTTTCAGTCATAGTTCATTCATATCAGTTTGTTGAAAGTTTGTCTATTGAGCTGGGTTGTGTCTGGAAAGTCTTGTAGAATCATTGGAGCTTGGAAAGAACTATTTACATCTTCATAGTATTGTTGTAGCACCATTCACATGGTTCTTGGCAGGCATTCTATCATTTTGTAAGCTGAACAATAGTACTGTTAGCATTCTTACTTCTTCTTTCTTGCTTCATTGTAATACCCGCTGAATAAGTGGAAGAGGTTGGCTTGCCGCCTATTTTACATTCTGAACTTGCATTATATTTCCTTTTTTAGTATCTCCGCCATATGGTAGCTGCATTCCCACCTTGGGTTGGAAAGCACATTCTTGCATGGAACTTACTTTAGCATTGTAATTTCTTTCCAGTTGCTACTGACGAACCTCTTGCCATATGACAGCATCATTCTCATCTCGAGGTTGAGTGCGCATTCTTGGCAAAGAGTTACTTGCAAATTGCTGGCTTTGGTTTGAGCTAACCCTAACGGGTGCTACTTGTGTTGGTGTGTTTGTTGAAAAAATTAAAAAAATTGGTTCGGAATATTTCAGTGGTATCAGAGCCACGCATCTTGCCATCCTATTCCCAACAAGGTTTAGTTGATAGTTGAATGATAGAGAAATCAATTTCTACACCAGAGGTCAGAACAAAGTTCAGTTCAGTTTAGAAGTGGTAGTTAAACATGGCTAAAAAATAAGAGATAAAGCTCGAACAAACACTTTATATGGCTGGAAATAGACTTGACAAAGAATTTCAGTCAAAGGAAGATGAAGAGAACAATCTTCAAATGTTGGAACAATGTTTGAGACAGGTGAAGCAGTCACCTTCTTATTGGATGTAGTTGGCAATGACACCTGCATGGACCTTTTTAAAACAACCCTATTGGTTGGGACAAACAGATGAAGCAACCAAGCTGTTGATTTCTTCTTGCTTCATGGAGATGATGATAATTGTGATTCCCCTGATGCCTTATGATGATGAAACTATGAAGAAGATTCTTCATAGAATTGTAGAAAGTTTTCAAGATCTTGATGAAACTAGAAGCAGTCTATTTTCTACAAAGGTTGCTATCTTAAAAACATTTTCAGATCTCAAGATAAGTAACTTGCTATTAGACTTGGGAATGCATGATCAGATTTATCACTTGTTCCATTACCTCTTCATATCCACTTGGAGCGAACAAGAAAAGGATGTTATTGCAGCTGTGAAGAAGATTCTTGTTCTCACCATTAATGAGTTAGATGAAATTCCACCAAATGTCCAATCTCTCCTCTTGGACAGATATGAGTGTGAAGAAAAGGATTCTCCTATTGCTGCTATGCTGATCAAGGAATTATTTAATCAATGTGAATAGAAATTGATGCCACTTTTGGAGAAGTTAGAGCAAGATGCAGGAAAGATTAGTGGTCATGATGTTAGAGATAATTCCAAAGAGTCCATGCAAGATCATATTGAAGATTTGGTAAAGAAGGATTCTCTTCATGTTGCTGTCCCAACTTCTCAAGAAGTTCCACATGAAGAAATCAATGACATACTTTCCCCTAATGAAGATAACGATAATGAAGTTTTCAAAACAACAAGCATTGAAGATTCTTCAATTCATTATGGTGGAGATACTGGGTTTGAGCAGCAAATTGAGCCATTGGAGAGAAATATTTTTGATGATATCAGCTTAAGTGATTTGGGACTTGACTTATTCAAAGAGTCATCACTTCAAGGGGAGCATGATAAGTTTTTTCTGGTTGATCATCTTAATCAACCCACTAGCATTTGGGATCCGGGTGTGTTGGCACCAAGGTATGAAAGAGAACCATTGTGGGATGAATTTCCCTTTGATCCAGATGAAGATCAAAAATCAGATTGCATTGGAAGCTGTGAGGTGGCTTTTGGAGGAGGTGTCTTTGATGAAGAAGATTGCTTGGAAATGCTCCATGATGATTTCTCAGAGTTGGTAGCAGCCACTAGTGGGGTTGAAGAGCTAGAAGTCCTTATGGCTCTTGAAGATGAAAGGTCTGAAGGAATTACCAAACACCAATCTGATTTATCAAGGCATAATGCTGATTGCAAGCAACGGGTTGAAGACTTAGTAGAGTATGATTCTTTCCAAGTCAATGAGCATTCTCCGCTAGTTGGGGGTGAAGAACAAGAATGTTGGAGCTGCAATGAAGGCAGCAAAGACAAGAAACTAAGTTCTGATTTTCAGTTGCAGCCTAGAAGTCATTCGCCATCTTCACATTTTCATGAAGGGAAAGGTCAATTCAATGTGTCCTTTGAAGATGAAGTGCGAGTTCTATCAATATTTGATCACACACATAGTTTGACTGAAGGACTCATTTGGGAGGCTCAGTTGGAAGAGAGACGAAAAGAAGCAAAGGATGAAGTTGCTCTTCCCAATTTGCAACTTATCAGAGATTCTTTAGAGACCTTGAAGTCCGAGTACATGCACTTGATTGAAGATCAAGATCGTGCCATTGAAGTTGCAAAGAAGACCATTCGTGCCTCTCAAGATAAAGAAAGGGAGTTTGATGAACTTTCTCAGGATTCTCAGGAGCTTGAATCAACACAGGACAAGTTGAAAGAAACTCAGTTGGCTCTAACTGATGTTGAAGACCAGTTCGCTGATTTCAAATTTTTCACAGAGCAAGAGAATGCACATAGAGCTGAAGAAATCAAGCAAGTGATTGGAGAGCTTGATTGTCTTCAAGAGGAATTTGATCTTGAAAGCATCTCAAGAAAATCAGAAGTTGCATGTGCTGATTTGGAGCAGCAAGATGAAAGGAATAACTTTCAAGTTTTTGACAATCCTCTCTATGAAGAAGGTGACAATAGAAGTTATGATAATCCTCTCTATGAGATGGAGGATGAAACGAAGGATGAGACTGAGTATAGTTTCCAGTGCTTGGATGCTTTGATATCACTCCATGAGGATGTGCCATGTTTGTTGACTAGTAATGAATGCACAAGTGGGTTTGAGGATGAAGATTTCCCATGGGAGGTGTCGAAGTAAGGTAATTTCAACATCTATGACATCAAGGTGTTGATGAGACAAGTCGTGGTAGCTACTAACTTTATTACAGAAGCAAAGAGTGAAGACTTCAGATCTACTACTCAGGAGGAATGGGAGAAGGGTGGACCAAAACTTGGTGTTTGCACTCTTGACAATCCATCCCTTGGGTGGAGTGATGTTTGGACTCATACTAGTCCGTTTTTGGAGTTGGGTTTGCAGACAACATTTGTTTCATGTTCCACAGATGTGAACGCTTTCATGGATTGGTTTCAGGGGTTCATGAGTGAAGCTATCAATTTCTTGAGTATGCACTTGGTTTTGACTAGCACTTGGGGATGTATTAAGTTTTCTTTTTAGTGTGTTGGAAATCATTTTCAATTGGGTATCCATACTTGGGATCCTCAACTTGGCTTGATGAAGCTTCTTACATATGGAAGGAAGGACTTTTGGAGAGATAAGGATCAAATTATCAGATTTTTTGGTATTGTTTCCTTCTTTCCCAACCACTTGATGGTTTCGTTTGTTCATCAACAAATGGATTGGAGAGAAATTTTGAGTATGGATTGGAGAGATGAACGATCGGTTGCTCTTGGGAGTGACTCTCCACTGAGACAAGGGCAGATTTTGAGACACGAGCTTGCTGGTTGGAGGCAGACCAGCCACCTTACGTGGGGAGTTACTCTCATTCAGGAGAGTTGGTTCATCACTTCTTGCCAAATAGGTGGTAGTTTTTAGTTGGACATTGCTCTAGTTTATCTTCCTGCCATTTTTGAGGTGTTATCTTGCAACTCAATGCTCATCTCATACACCCACACTTGGGAGTTTCATTGGTGCTGCTGTTTTTCCTTGTGTGAAGTACTAAAATCAGATTGCACTTCGCTGACTTCAGCCTTGAACGGCAGAGATTATTTGTTTCTTCACACCTATCCTATTCTCGGAGTTCATCTTATGGAGGTTTGTGATGTTGACTTTGATAGTTTACTCTCATTGTTGGCTCAGGACAGCGAACTACCACTTGTTTTGATTCATCATTCTAAGACTCATGAGGTTGGAACTATGAGAGTTTTCTGTAGTCTTCATGGTGGTATCAGTATAATTCAGATGAGGCATAGTAGCTCCATGTGGAGTTATGAGTATGAGATTGTTGAGCTCTTGCAAAGGATTGCTTTCCTCTTTGCAAAAAGACTTGAGGATGTCTCATTTGCAGTCATGGCCCAGTTTGATACCACATAGAAGTATGCTGAAGGGTTTAGTAGCTTATCCTTCTTCTTGCCTAGGATTGTGATAGACAGTGGTGTGGTTGATATTGTTGACTCTGGGCATCTTGAACATGAGACGTTGCATGATATGGATCTCAGTCCTTTAAGATTTCTTAGTTTGACTATCATGGATGGTAACATTTTGGAGTTACAAGGGAGGTTAGTGCAGCATTGGCATGATATTTTCATTGATGTGATCAGAGTGGTGTAGCATCAACATGGTGGGTCCTCCTTCAAACAGATATGGGACCCTGGGATCATATTTGTTCAGGGTATGGATCAGTTTAAATTTTTGGGAGGTGTGGTGATATTGCTTGAGGACAAGCAATTTCGGAAAGGGCAATTTCGGGAGGGGCGGACTATAATGTCCCCATTTTTATCACTACTCGTTCCAATGATTGATGGCCTATCTCCGGTGTGCTGTCGGCTAGTCAGAGGTAGAATTAGGGTTTCTGGCTGCTTGGTGAGTTCTTTTGAAGATTTAGGGGTTTGCATATTCGAGTTTGGTTGTTTGGATTCTGGATTCTTTCTGGATTTTCAGAGAGTTTCGCAGTGGTATAGCATGCATGGTGATCCGAGCAACTTCAGGAATTTACTATTTTTAGTAAATTCTATTTCTGGCAGTGGTCCTGTTGGCTTCGGTGTTGTTGGCTCTCTTCTTCAACCTGTTCAGTTGGTATTTTGGTTTTTGGCCTTTTGATGCATTTTTGGAGAGATAAGTTATTTTGATTTAAATAATGTTATATTTTAACATTAACCCCTTGGCCTAGCAGTATAACTTGAAGTTGTTTTAAAAAGGGGGACTTTATGGGTGAATGCCTCATTAGGAGGTTATTTTAATATTTTCTAAAGGCCAAAATCAAGCTTGGAAAAGGGGCGCCAACTTAAGAGAAAAGATGATTTTTTAAAATTAATAAAAAGTCAAATGTTGCTTTGAGGAAAAAGGACGCCATCCTTTGAGGGAAAAGAGATTAATTCAAATTTGAAAATTAGGGCATTTTCTCGATGTTTCTAGAAGATTCCTCTCAAGCTTATAAAAGGAAGCCTCTGCTCTTCATTTGGATCATCTTATGTCTT
Source organism: Sequoia sempervirens (assembly GCA_007258455.2). Taxonomy (NCBI): domain Eukaryota; kingdom Viridiplantae; phylum Streptophyta; class Pinopsida; order Cupressales; family Cupressaceae; genus Sequoia; species Sequoia sempervirens. The sequence continues at coordinate 50,551 of VDFB02022430.1, forward strand.
CAGTAAAGTTATGCTGCCAGAATGGTATCTGGATTGCTTTGAGGAATGCATGCCTCCTAGCCTTGGCTCGACTTCTTGCTTGAAAGATAGCAACTAGTGGAGAGTTAGATTGTAGTTGAGTGAGATTTGTAGTGAGATTTTGCATTGTAGAAGTAGTTTTGCATTTGTAGTTCAGTTTCTTGCATTTTAATCATAATCTGGAGTTGCTGATTTTGTATTGCAGATTGAAGTTTATACTCATAAGTCTTTGGGCAAATTTATTTTGGTTCTGGGTAGTTTACCCATGCATTTTCTAGCCTTGGGCTCCCCTCTATGCCAAGTTGCAGATTTTTTAGAGGTGTCTTGGATTTTATCTTGTTGGTAGAACATTTCTTGAGGCTGTACCATTCTGTTTTGCCTGGAAAATGTTTAGAAAATAAAATTACAAGCTTTCAAAGTCATTTCTTGATTAGGATCTGGTCACCATCTTCATAGTGTTCATTTGCATCAGATTTCATGTCATTTGGACAAGTCTAGAGAGAGTTATGAGCATTTTAGTGAGTTATAGTGTTGCTGGTTATGCATTTTCAGTCATAGTTCAGTCATATCAGTTTGTTGAAAGTCTGTCTATTGAGCTGGGTTGTGTCTGGAAAGTCTTGTAGAATCATTGGAGCTTGGAAAGAACTATTTACATCTTCATAGCATTGTTGTAGCACCATTCACATGGTTCTTGGCAGGCATTCTATCATTTTGTAAGCTGAACAAGAGTACCATCAGCATTCTTACTTCTTCTTTCTTGCTTCATTGTAATACCTGCTGAATAAGTGGAAGAGGTTGGCTTGCTGCCTATTTTACATTCTGAACTTGCATTGTATTTTCTTTCTTAGTATCTCCGCCATATGGTAGCTCCATTCCCACCTTGGGTTGGAAAGCACATTCTTGGCGTGGAGCTTACTTTAACATTGTAATTTCTTTCCAGTTGCTACTGACGAACCTCTTGCCATATGACAGCATCATTCTCATCTCGAGATTGAGTGTGCATTCTTGGCAAAGAGTTACTTGCAAATTGCTGGCTTTGGTTTGAGCTAACCCTAACGGGTGCTACTTGTGTTGGTGTGTTTGTTGAAAAAATTAAAAAAATTGGTCCAAAATATTTCAACATGGCCTGGGAAGGTGATTGATCAACCTTATAAAGACAACTTTCTGCTTCCTCCAAAATATTAAGAAGAGCTACTTTAGCCTGAGGTAAGAGTTTTAACTTCTTACCCACAAAGTGTAGTCTCTCTTGAAAAACTTTGGTGGCCTCCTGCTCTTTGCACCATATTTGAAAACCCTTTTCAATGGAAATCTGATGTTTTCTCTCCTTAGGTTCAATTGTTGGCTAGTCAATAACTACTGAAAACTCATCATAGATACTTTTAGATACTTCACTTGTAGATACACCAACTCTCTCCTTGTTTTGTGATGTAGATCGTCTTGAAATGGATTCTTTATACTGAGCTAATGTTTGTTGAGAAAGCATAAGTTATTGCTGGATGTCAACATGAATAGCTTGCTCATGAGATGGTGACTTCTCTAACACCATGCATCGTCCCATCCATTCCCCTTGGCCTTGACTTACAATCCTCTTCATCCTTTTGCATGATACCACTTTGGGGGATCCATTTGGCAGTCCTCTAAGTGTAACTGCTTGCCCATTGTGCTTGAAGCAGATTTCTAAGTTTGGATTGTTTAGCACCTCTAGAGTGTGAGTTTGTATGGACAGCTATGCACACTGCGTAATGAGTTCTCTTTAAATTAGATGGGGAAGCTCCCTCATATGCTGATTTGCGTGAAATAGTAAAGTAATCTAACTTCTATCTTTTTGTCTCAGCTGGAAGAGGCACAAGGTTAAGAAAAACCACGAACATTGCAGCTAAGGATTTTCTAGTTTGGCAGATCTCTAACTACAACTAAACTAAAGCTTTAATCTATCCAATCTCCTCAAGAAAACAGAGCATGAGGAAATGGAGTAGGAATGTTCTTATACGATAAACTTTAGGTACAGATTCACAACGTGAAGGCAAGGTGGCTCAACTATTTGTTCGGATGGAAAGAATTTCACTAGAAACAAACAAATATACGATAAACTGAGTACAACATCACAACATGAGGGCAAGGTGGCACAACAATTTTCTTGGCTGAATAGGTTTATTGGCACACACATCAAACGATAATTCTTCTTTCCAAATTTCCAAGGAGGAGGAACCCCTATCCAAGGCGTAGATTGAAAGAACAACTATTAACACAATAGAGAATAGCCAACTAGGACAACAAATTGCATTGGCGAGACACGCATACAATAAACGATCAAACTAGCCACTATATTTAACAGATGAACAAATACCATAAGAATAACATTTAGGCAAGGTGGCACAACCATTTATTATCATAGTAAAAGCTTGTGAACAGATACAAAACAACAATATTACAGGCAAGGTAGGCGCATCATATATTACTATCCCGTGCAAAAGTTAATTACAAATGAGCAAAGAGCTCTTATTTATAGACATCAAAGGTGTAGGGAACCCTAAAATCACCTTGAGTCAACTACAGTCTTGCAAGCATGCAAGATCTTATTGCTAAACCCTAATAAAGGAAACTATACAGTTGATTGGAAAACTACCATCACTTAACCGAAACAAGACTAATCTAAATGGACATGTGCAAGCATGCACGTCCTTATTGAAATGAAAACTAAGAGAAAACTCCAACTGTACATTGATGATTCCGAAATAGACATAGCATGAAAGGTGGAACAACAAGTTAACTCGGAAAGAAGCATCAAGTTAACCGCTGCATCTGATGTCTATCCTAAAAAGGTGGGACGTCTATGATCTGGAGTTCACTGGCTGTGATCTCAAGCTAATAACCCCTCCACAAGGTTGTTAACTGCATCACCATCTGGAGATCATCACATGTCCAAACTGTCAATTCACTGCTTGTTAGCAACTCAAGCAATCCTGGAAATCTCCACACTTAAACTGCCATTTCGCTGACTGGTAATTCTAGTGACTCTGTAACTGAAGTGATGGCCACTATTTCTTCTATAGCTTTACGCTTCTAACGCCCCTCACATTTTTTCACTCTTTTCTCTATGGAAGAGTGTTGCATGATGAAACCGTGAAGTTTGACTGTGAACCCTCTGATTGTGAGAAATGCAAATGAACTTGTTGCACATGCAGAATTCCAATGGTATCAACCCTCTAAACTGGCCTTGGAAGACAATCAGCTATACGAGGCATGAAACCATGTGGACTTGAGTGACTACGCCTATCAACCCTCCAGATGCGCTTGATACAAATTGGTGTCAGCTTTTCTGATGAAATCATGAATTAAGACCAATTTGGTCTTGAATTCAATCTACGTGAACTGCATTCTGAAAAACTCGCCCATTGACTGTAAACACAGCTATGTTTTGACAACTTTCTCCGAAAAGCTAAAATGACTCCTGATGAGGCTAAAAATATCTGTGGGGGGGCAATTTTCACAAAAAATTCCAAGATGTGGGTTTTGTGTAGAAAATGATTTTAAGCAAACCCACAACATCGAAAATTCGAGAAAATGCCTTTTAGATTGAAATGCAAAGACTTTTCTAAAACAAACAACTGGGGGCACCAGGGGCAAATTTTCTCAAAAAATTTTGGAACATGGGTTTTGTGCAAAAGATGATTCCAAGCAATCCCAAATCCTCCATTTTGAAAAATATTGACTTTTACTCTACCATGCAAAGGACTTTCAATTGAGAAAAGCAAAGCTTCAAGAATTCAAGCTTTGGAGCAAATTTTCCTGAAAAATTCTAACACATGGGTTTTCTAGAGGAAGTCGTGCACAACCAACCCAGATGATCAAAATTGTCAAAATTCACTGAATCTTGGACATTCTAAGAAAACCTAAGACGAGAATAGATGAATTTAAGACAAAAGATAGAAGTTTTATGTTTCTGCTTCTACAAAAATCGCCATACCTGTCTAAAGTCTGCTGATTAATCTAGACCTTTATCTGCAAGGAAATTTGAGAGATAATAGTTGTAGTGCCTTTGAATGCTTGCACAATGAAAAAATTTGCTTGCACTCAACCTGTTGTGAGAGAAATAGACGCCTTTGCATATTAATAAAGAATTTTGAGGGTTTATGCACCAACTGCAAGTAGAAACTTTGATCTGGAAAGAAATCATCTGATTGGACCTCACTTCGTTCAACATAAACTAACTTGGAGTTTCAAAAATATTAAAATATTAAAATATTCAACTTAACTCAACATGCAAATTGCAATTGAGTCTCAAAATAGGCGCCAATATTAAAATATTGAAGAAAAATCACCCCATTAAAGCTGGCATGTAAAGATTGAAAATTTAATATTATTTTAATGAGTTAACTAAAATCTCTTCAATTGAGTTCGCTTAGAATATTTTACTGATTCTGTAAAGTCCAAATTTGACTCTCTAGGCATCCCCTAGCAAAAGTTGAGATTTTTAGCTAACTTCCTATTTTATAGCTCATTGAAATGATTGCCTCTGTTGAGCTCTTATTTCTGAGTGCCTGGTTGATGCTGGAACTGAGTTGACACATCCACTGTGAAGCCAAAACTGCTGAGATGAAATGTCTGTTGGGAGCTGCAAGTGTTAAAAACCACATCTAGTGCCTCAAAAATAAAGTCGCCTTTTATTAAAATAATGTACAGAACACTAGACTTAGCCATTTTCTTGTTTTGCCATTTCGCACTTCAATCTACCGCTGCCGGTGAATGATGACACCCGTCGACTGGATGCTAGATCCATCGCGTAGCTAGAAGAATTCCGCAACCAATGACTGTATGTAAGGCATATAAAAGTTGATTTAAGGTCCTCAAAAGCAAGGGTGCCCTTGGCCTGTAGAGGCGCAATTACCATTTTGAGAATGATTTTGCAACTTGCGACTTTCACGCGAATGCTCTACTTTGACCTTTGACACCGGAGGCTGGATTGCTCCGATGCGCATGCTGTTGATCCCATTGTGAAGCTAGAAGAACTTGGAAGAGATGTTCCTAGAAGTGATGAAGTGAGAAAACTGCTTCTAAGACCTCCAGGAGAAGGGCACCTTTTTCAAGGGAGAATGTAAATTCCATACTTAAGCCATTTTTCTACTTGTTTACATTCTTTTGCATTTTCCATTGATCCTTCACTCACGGGCATTTGACAAACCCCGAGGGTTGACAGTTGGATTCACTAAATATCCAGAAGGATTCCAAACAGCTCTCGTGAAGAAGACGATTGTTGAAAACCTCATCTAGCTGGCCAAAAGGCTAGGCACCCTTGGCCTATAGAGGTATAGTTTGATATTTCTACCTGTATTCACCCTCTATTTTGCATGCTCGCTAGAACCACTGTCACAGCCACTCAACACATATGACGATCTCGCGAACGGATGCATCACGGAGCTGGGTTAAATCAAAAGAGATTCCCCAGAAAAGGAAACTGTAAATTCAATCATCTGAGGGGTCTAATTCAAGGGCACCCCCGAGTTATAGGGGTGCAGTAACTGCAAATTTGACTGTCCTTGTGATGTGTAAACTCTCCGTAACTTTTGCTTCAGCCTTCGATTGTCAAAGTTCTGCAAGTTGGATGGACTTGCTTGATAGCTTGTCAAAAATTTGACTGAAAACCGAAGAGAATGAATGCATCTGCAACCAGAAACAACTGCATTTGAGCATTCAAATTGAAATGCGCCCCTGAGCTACAAGGGCATAGATTTGCTCTGGAAGTAATATTTTCCTTCATTTCATACACTGCGAACACCATGTCGGCTGCTAAGTTGACCATGTAGAAGCATTACTATTGCTAACGTGTGTATGTGACTGTATTTCACCACTTTCACATGTACAGACACTGTAAAGTTGATTTCCACATTGATTGCACAAACGTCTCCCATGTTAGAAAGTGAATTGTTTCCAGACCTAGAATATTTTTTCAATTTTCGTCATGTGAAAATCTTCTCTGTCATGAAGCATCTTTTTTAGCATCCTTCATCATAGAATGTTCTGCTTTGAGTTTCAGGCTTGGATTTTGACACCTGGTATTGGCCAACTGCCATTGACGATCTTGGAGTTCCCAACTTTCTAGTTGAAAAGGAAAAAACTACCCACTAGTCTTAAACTAAGTTTTAACTGAATCTGACTTCACCATTGTGATCGTGAAGTGAAATAAGCCAATCAAAACAATTTTCAATCAATTCTGACAAGTTTCAAATTTTAGGGTTTCACAACCTGAAACAGGTGTGCTTAAAAACCCTAATTTTCAATTTTTCCAAATTTCACCAGTATCCTCCTGACATCAAACTGACACAAATTTCATACTTGATTTGACCAAAAATTGTGTTTTGATATCATTTTAACAAGGTTTAGACTCTTTTAAGCAAAATGCCTTAATGAAGTAAAAAATTTGGTTTGGGTACAACATTAGGCTCTGTCTGGTGACCATGTCGGATACTTACGACATAGAACCTAGATTCTTTGTATTTTGTGGACCAGTGACTTATCAGTTGGGCATATGGAGTCAGGACTTTCCCTAATCACCTAAAAACATTAACTTCCTAATAATCACCTAAAACATGACATAACATCACAAAATGGGGAAACACATTACGATATAACGATAAAGCACAAATAAAAATTACTTAAAGAAAATTCACTCCACCCCCAAAGAGATGAAGTGCTTTGGATATTGTCTGCTGCATGGTAGCAGGAAGAACCTCCCATCAATGTTATTTCTGCTTGAAAGGCTTTACTTCTCTTCTAATGGGAATTGCAAGAGGCAATCCTTCAGAGATGAAGATTCTTAGGTATTCATATATCCAAGCAAAGGTACTCTAACAAAAGTTAGAATATGATGCAAATGGGAAAGCTGATACCCCTAAGGTATTGATTTTGTTGTCGTCCATCCTTGGGATGTTGAATTCTTCAAACCAATCGATCGAGTTCCAAATTCAATTTCTGTAGTGCCGTAAGTGATCTTTTCTAACCTGAAAATATCCTTTGACCGGCTTGTCAATCAACTCTACATCACCTTTAACACATAGGAGTTTGATTCCCATGTCTTCGACATCTTTGAGGCCTCGCAAAAGCACCTCTTTTTCAGCTTTAGTAAATTCCAATTGCACAGATGGGTGCAACTGTCCTTTAGGGGAGATGATCAATTCCCCTGCTTTTGAAATTGTATTTATACAATCTCCATCGAACTGTATTGTCCATGACTTTATCTCTTCTGTTAGTCTCTTTTTAGAACAAGCAATGTTCTGGTCTTTCGTTTCTATCTTTGACAAAGTCACACAATTACCGGGACCCGTTTTAGGCTTTGCTTTTGCTGGAACAGATGATTTGAGCACAACTTGCTTCTTTGCAACTTTGAGAATCTGATCTAGTTCTTCTAGATGATCCTAAAGATAATCCAGTTGAGATATTTGTACCTTGGTCTTCATCATGGAAGCTATGATGTCAAAATTTTTGAAGACGTCTCTTGAGCAACTGCATAGTAATCTCATGTGAAGATTTGGGTTTAGAAGTGGAAGTCACTTCTTTTCCTTTTTCGTTTGATGTCCGTCTTTCTTCTTCTTCTTTCTGTGCTTTGGAGTGTTGAGCATGTGTAAACACAAGAGGAGCATACTGACAGTATTCTTCTTCTTGTTCTTGATTGACGAGTTCTTTATCAAAGTATACCATTGTGGAGTCGCCATCGAAGTTGTCCGTCTGTGGTGAGACAACATTCGAACTTGGTGTTGGTACAAAACTAGAATTGGGAGTAGCTTTAGTGTATCCCATGATTTGGATCATTCTCAAGTTCTCTGGACATGTGGATCCAGTATGTTCATTGGTGTCGTGGAAAGGACAAAATACTACACTATGTGCAACTTCAATCATTGGTTTTGAAGGAGATGTTGGCAACCGGGCTGAAGATTGTCTCTCTTTGGTTGGTACGGTTGTTGAACTGGAGATTTGATAGAATCTGCTTTCATCAAGCTGGAAGTGATCATATTATCCTCCAACTTGATAGCATGTTCTTGCGCACTCTTCAACTCTGTTGCTTTGGCCGTCTCAAGGAAGAAGGCTATCTCTAATGGAAGAGCATTTATGAAATAGCTTATCAGAATCTCCAATGATGGATCAAGTGTAGAAGAAATTCTTGTAACAAAACGATTAAATCTTGCTACAAAATCCCTCATGTGTTCATTATGCTCCATCTTTGAATTTGTGAGCTGGGTGAACATGTGACTGTCTTCAACTAGCTTGAATCTCGCCAAAAATTTCTTGCTCATAGTTGCTCAGCTTGTGATATTGCCTGGCGCCAAGTGATTGAACCAGTTGGCAACATTTCCCGCCAGAGTCTCGACAAAGAGACGCACCGTGATGTCTTCATGTGCTACGTGCAAGACGACACAAGCCATTGTGAACGCAAAAAAATGTTCCTCCGGGTGTTGAGTTCCATCATTGTGAAACCAGGGAAAATGCTTCCTTGACCCTTTAGGTAACTCATGATTTACCTCAAAATCCAAAGGTCCATTGTTACTACCCCGAGGTAGTGGGGATGGTCATCGCTTGTCAGCATTATCGTTGTTATTATCCATTGCTTCTGTATGGATCATGCAATAGGATGCCAGAGTATCATTCTAGTGAAATAAAAGTGTTTAGCTTTTCTTGAAGTTTTCTTGCTTCGTGCCCCACGGTGGGCACCAGAAAACTGTTGGCGTAACAATTAGCACCTCTAGAGTGCGAGTTGGTACGGACAACTATGCACACTGCATAATGAGTGCTCTTCAAATTAGGAGGGGAAGCTCCCTCATATGTTGATTTGCGTGAAAAAGTAAAGTAATCTAACTCCTATCTTTTTGTTTTAGCTGGAAGAGGCACAAGGTTAAGAAAAACCATGAATGTTGCAGCTAAGGATTTTCTGGTTTCGCAGATCTCTAACTACAATGAAACTAAAGCTTTAATCTATCCAATCTCCTCAAGAAAATAGAGCACGAGGAAATGGAGTAGGAATGTTCTTATACAATAAACTTTAGGTAAAGATTCACAACGTGAAAGCAAGGTGGCTCAACTATTTGCTTGGCTGGGAAGAAATTTATTAGAAACAAACAAATACATGATAAACTGAGTATAGCTTCACAACATGAGGGAAAGGTGGCACAACAATTTGCTTGGCTGAATAGGTTTATTGGCACACACATCAAACGATAATTCTTCTTTCCAAATTTCCAAGGAGGAGGAACCCCTATCTGAGGCATAGATTGAAAGAACAATTATTAACACAACAGAGAATAGCCAACCAGGACAGCAAATTGCATTGGCGAGACACGCATACAATAAACGATCAAAGTAGTCACTATATTTAACTAGCCACTATATTTAACTAAGATGAACAAATACCATAAGAATAACATTCAGGCAAGGTGGGGCAACTATTTATTATCATAGTAAAAGCTTGTGAACAAATACAAAACAACGATATTACAGGCAAGGTAGGCGCAACATATAGTACTATCTCGTGCAAAAGTTAATTACCAATGAGCAAAGAGCTCTTATTTATAGACATCAAAGGTGTAGGGAACCCTAAAATCACCTTGAGTCAACTACAGTTTTGCAAGCATGCAAGATCTTATTGCTAAACCCTAATAAAGGAAACTATATAGTTAACTAGAAAACTACCATCAGTTAACCAAAACAAGACTAATCTAAATGGACATGTGCAAGCATGCACATCTTTATTGAAATTAAAACTAAGAGAAAACTTCAATTGTACATTGATGATTTTGAAATAGACATAGCATGAAAGGTGAAACAACAAGTTAACTCAGAAAGAAGCATTGAGTTAACCACTGCATCTGATGTCTATCTTGAAAAGGTGGGACGTCTATGATCTGGAGTTCACTGGCCGTGATCTCGAGCAAGTAACCCCTCCACGAGGTTGTTAACTGCATCACCATCTGGAGATCATCACATGTCCCAACTGTCAATTCATTGCTTGTCAGCAACTCAAGCAATCGTGGAAATCTCCGCACACTTAAACTGACATTTCATTGACTGGTAATTCTGGAGGCTCTGTAACTGAAGTGATGGCCATTGTTTCTTCTTCAACTTTATGCTTCTGACGCCTGTCACATTTTTTCACACTTTTCTCTATGGAAGAGTGTTGCATGATGAAACCACGAAGTTTGATTGCGAACCCTCTAATTGTGAGAAATGCAAACGAACTTGCTGCACATGCAAAATTCCAACAATATCAACCCTCTAAACTAGCCTTGGAAGACAATCAGCGATACGAGGCATGAAACCATATGGACTTGAGTGACTACACCTGTCAACCCTTTGGATGCGCTTGATACAAATGGGTGTCAACTTTTCTGATAAAATCATGAATTAAGACCGATTTGGTCTTAAATTTAGTCTACGCGAACTGCATTGTGAAAAACTCGCCTGTTGACTGTAAACACAACTATGTTCTGACAACTTTCTCCGAAAAGCTAAAATGACTCCTGATGAGGCTAAAAATACCCTGTCGGGAGGCAATTTTCACAAAAAATTCTGAGACATGGGTTTTGTGCAGAAAATGATCTTAAACAAACCCACAATGTCAGAAATTCAAGAAAACGCCTTTTAGCTTGACATGCAAAGACTTTTCCAAACAAAAACAAATGGGGGCAGGGGCAGGGGCAAATTTTCTCGAAAATTTTTGGAACATGGGCTTTGTGCAGAAGATGATTCTAAGCAAACCCAGATCCTCCGTTTTGAAAAATATTGACTTTTACTCTACCATGCAAAGGAATTTTAGTTGAGAAAAGCAAAGCTTTGAGAATTGAAGCTCTAGAGCAAATTTTCCTCAAAAATTCTAACTCATGGATTTTGTAGAGGAAGCCACGCACAACCAACACAAATGATCAAAATTGTCAAAATTTGCCAAATCTTGGACATGCAAAGAAAACCTAAGACAAGAATAGAAGAATTTAAGATAGAAGATAGAAGTTTTTGTTTCTGCTTCTGCAAAAATCGCCATGCTTGTCTGAAGTCTATTGATTAATCTGGACCTGAAACCTGCAAGGAAATCTGAGAAATAATATCTGTAGTGCCTTCAAATGCTTGTATAATGAGAAAATTCACTTGCAGTCAACCTGCTGTGATAGAAATAGACGCCTCTTGCATATTAATAAAGAATTTTGAGGGTTTAGGCGCCAATTGCAAGTAGAAACTCTGATTTGGAAAGCAATCGTCTGATTGGACAACACTTCATTCAACAAAAACTAACTTGGAGTTTCAAAAATATTAAAATATTAAAATATTCAGCTTAACTCAACATGCGAATTGCAATTGAGTCTCAAAATAGGTGCCAATATTAAAATATTGAAGAAAAATCGTCCCATTAAAGTTGGCATGCAAAGACTAAAAATTTAATATTATTTTAATGAGTTAACTGAAATCTCTTCAATTGGGTTCACTTAGAATATTTTACTGATTCCAAAAAGTCCAAATTTGACTCTCTAGGCATCCCCTAGCAAAAGTTGAGATTTTTAGCTAACTTCCTATTTTATAGCTCATTGAAAAAGTTGCGATTGCCTTTGTTAAGCTCTGATTTTGTTGTACCCCAAAATTAAAATTTTCGTTATACTTAGACATTTTGAAGAAATGAGTAGAAGTCTGGTAGAAACAGTCAAAAAGGTTGAAATTTGGGTGTGCATGTCTTGCATGAGGGGTTAAAACACAAAATTTTCAAATTCTGACGATCTGAGTCTGCTAAGAGCAGCTTAACCTACAAAACCCATATCTCAATTTTTTATCCCTGAATTTTAGGAAAATTGCTATTTTTAGAAATTTTCTAAAATTAGTAACATTTTCTGGGTTTTTCTGGGTTTCTTTGGAAATGGATACTGGAAAAACTTTCTAAAAATAGAAAGTTGGTCTATCAGGGTCCTAACTGATTTTGATTGGCTCAAAATACGTCTATATCAGGCTGGTGCAGTCAGAATCTTAAAAAGATCAGTTTTGCCCTACTGGGTCTATTCGGCTTTTCAGAAGCTTATCAAGAGCTCCAAGGTCATCAATGGAGGTCAGTCGGCTGCCAGACGATAGTTTCAGCATTCAAACTTTCAGCAGAAGGCAAGTTGGTGGACGAGCTTGAAGAATGAAGAAGTTGAAAAATGATGAAAATTTTCTGACACTGCCAGACTTGGGCGCCCCAGTGAAGAAAGGGCGCCCATCTTTTTAGGGAATTAGATGTCAAAATTAGGGTTTAAGCCCCTAGTCAAACTTGTTCCGTTCTCTGTCAGCTCTGCAACGAATTCAACGGTGCAGTTATCAGATTACTCAGTCATCCGGAATTCGATGCCGAACGAAGGTGTTCAAATTGAAGTCAAAATGAGAGGAAATGAAAAATATCAAAATTTGACTAAGTGTTGGCAAATTGGGCGCCCCTGGTGAAGAAGGGCGCCCAGCTTTTTGAAGGGGCTAATTCAACTTTTAGGGTTCAAGAATGTGCTTGTTCTTTTCAGTGCTCAGCTAGCTTCGACGTCCCTGTCTCCGTCAGATCATCCGATTGTCCAAACTCCAGTAGATTCAGATCAACGAGGAACATACAGAACGAAGGTTTCCAAAATGGAAGATGAAAATCAGTAAAAATGGCTAAGTCTGGTAAGAATGGGTGCCCCTGGTGAAGAAGGGCGCCCAAGTTTTCAGGGTATCAAACAGATGAATCCAGGGAAGTGTGCCCAACGTAATCTCTTCGCAGTTGGTCCAACTTTCCAATGAGATACTCAACATAACAATCAGATGTTGCAATCACCAAATCCAAGGAGCCGAACAGAGGGTCTGGCGAGAGTTGAATTTCAAAGTTCAGAAGCAAACACAAAAAATGAAGAAATAAACTAAGTGTTGGTAAAGTGGGCGCCCCCAGCCAAAATGGGCGCCCAAACTTTTGAGGGATCAAAATCCACTTTTTGGAAAAATCTCTTCTAGAAGACCCCTCCTTATTCTTCGTCAGCTCCGCGATGAGCATAACCGCCAGTCAATCCGACGCCCGGAGCTCCAGATTCGATGAGATCGTCTGTAGAAGAGTAGCTAATGAAGAAATTTGAAGATCATGAAAATGGCTATCTCTGGATGAAATGGGTGCCCCTGGAAGGAAAAGGCTCCCATGAATTCGGAGGTCAAGGTGAAGTCTTTCGTCAGAGGTCCCTCCAGAACATCTTTCTCAGAATCAGTCTGGTTCCGTGATGGATCTTCCAGCTCGCCTGTCGGATCATTCTGCAAACGGGAAATCAGAGCCAAAGTGCGAGGTCAAAACGAAGAAAAGTTGAAAATGTCAAAATTTTTGGCTAACACTGGGTGAAGTAGGCACCTCTGGTGAAGAAGGGCGCCCAACTTCTCATGCCTTAGAGAAAATTTCAAGATTTTCAAAATTTTCATAATTTGCAAGGAGAAAGAGGCGTCCAAGTTCAATGAAGCTGCGATTTAGGGTTTTGAGGAAGAAAGCAAAACCTAATTCAAGCCCTAAAGTCTATTTAACATCTTTCTTTCATGTATTTTCATTATTTTTGCAGGTAGCATTCAAAGGAGAAAGTTGGAGCAGCAAGTTTGAAGAGATTTTTCAAGTTTCAAGAACATAGCTTGCTGGTTTTTCATCAAAATTTTCAGACTAGCAACTTAAACCCTTGCTTTTTCAAGCTTTTTCTTCCAGAAGATCAAATTTTTCAAAGAGAAGGCCAAGGTTTTCAGTTTTCAATCATCTGGGTCTTTTTACTTCAAATCTTCTGAAGAAAATTTTCAAGAACTTCATCAAGTTGCAGCAGCTGCTTTTATTTTGCATGTCAGTGAAATCATCAGTACATTTAGTTTTCAACCATCTGGGTCCTCTCAAATCAGTCTTCTAAAGAAAACCCATATCACAGCTTTTTTCAAGAAAATTTCAAAACCTAGGGTTGGCTGCTTTTTCAATCAGCCATCAGAGTTTTGCAAATCTAATCAACTGGGTCCATTTCTAATCATATTCTGAACAAAACCCAGGTGCCAGTTTTTTTTGGCAAAAAATGGAAGAAATTAGGGTTTGCTGCTTTTTCAGTCAAAGATCAAAATTTTCCAAAACGGACGATCTGGGTTGCCTTGCATCGAAGTTCTGAACAAAACCCATATCTCAAAAAAAATTTCAAAAATTTTGTCCGTTGGAGCAAGAAAATCAGCTTTCTAAAAATAGAAATTGTTCAAAACTTGTCAGAACCTAGGCGAGTTTACAATCGTCCTTCAAGTTTTCCGAAATGGAGTACACTCCCAATGTTTTGCAAGACTGAATTGGCTCTCTATCATGATTACATCAAAACAGCCAAGACAGACTTGCATCATATCAAGCTGGTGTTCGATTTACATGCCTTGGAGAGTGTCATGTCCCCGTTTTAGCTGACACTGTTGGTTGAGGAGTGAGCCTATTATTTCGATCCTCGTAGGCTGACGGAGAGGTGCAGAGGATCATCGGAGGCAGTTGCTCAGTGTTTGGTAGCTCCAGTTTTGCAGTTGTGTCAGGTTGGGCTTTCGCAGAATCTTCCAGTGAGCATTTTCAAGAACTTTCTATTTTTAGAAAGTTAGGTCAGGCGGAAGCTGCTATTTCGGGCAGGGCACCTGGTTCAACCATTCAGCTCAGAATCGACCCAGTTTAGCAGTTTGATGTTCAGACGGAGAAATAAGGAGTATTTAATGGATTATTAAATATTTAATATTTTGACTTTATAATAAAGTCACTTTATTGACATATTTAAATATTTAATTATTTGGCTTAATTATAAAGTATTTATTATACTTTATAATAAATTATTAAATGTGACTTTAATGAGTATTTTATATTCATTAAAAAAGGGGACGCCAATAATTAATTATTTCTCCTACGTTAAAAGTGCAAATTAAATCATTTATTTAAATGACTATTTTAAAAGAGAGTTGGGTCGAATTTCTTCAAAGGCAATATATACCTTTTCAAGGCAAAATCGAACTATCTTGATTATTATTCAATTTTGTCTTTATTGCTCTGAGCATTGGAGTTTGCAAACCCTAGGGTTTCTGGCAGACAATCGTTTCTGGAGAACAAAAACTCTTCAGAGATCAGGCAGACTGAGGCTGTGCAATACCAGCTGAAGCTTGCACTTGGTGATTTCATCCAGAGATCACAGTTTGGGATTATTGAGTTATTTATACAGAGATTAGCAGAGAAAATCATCTTCCATTTGAGGCGACTTCAACAGAGGAACCTATTCAGAGATCTGGCAACATTCATTGGAGGCCGTACTTGGTCATTTATTGCTGTCAGCCGTACTTTTTTGTACCTTTCTTGGCCGTACTTTCACATCTCCAGTGGAACGCCTGTATCTTTCAATTTCTGGTGTTTGCTTCTTGGGCGCCTTGGTTCTGGAGACTGATTCTTGCCTGAAACGGGAGAGCAAAGTGGATTCATTATTTTTTCATGCATTATTTGCTGCTACAGCCGCCACCCAGGTTCTTTAATAAAAATTCATTGTATTTCATTTCTTACTCAGATTTTGTATTAAAAAAGCTCTGGAAAATATATGTATTGGTGTGCCCTTGTTATCTGAGCATTTCTGAGTATACTGCATGAGTTTTAGATTTCTTTTGAATTTATTAGGATTTTATTAGAAAATCGCAGCCTTCATTATTTTGTCAAAAAACCACAAATTCATAAAAAAACATAAAATTGCAAAAAACACAAAAATTTCAGTTAGGGTTTGAATTGAGAACCACCAGGGTTCTGACAGTGGTATCAGAGCACAGTTATCCTGCCATCCTGTGCTTTTTCAGTTGCTTTTTCAGTATTCAGTGTGCTTTTTGGTTGCTTTTTCATGAGCCGAGATCCTATTCAGTATATTAGAGGCATAGGGACAGGCAAAGACGAGGATTGGACAGGTCCACCTATCCCAGAAGGTCAGACAGTATCAGGGGTGCTTGGTATTCACAGATCCAGTTTTGACGGTAGTGAAAACAGTGTTGCAACCCTAATGGCAGAACGTGAGACTTCCTCAGAGACTCGCAGGGATCCAGGGAAGGCACATGCAAAGGGTGATATCACCGATGAGGAGTTTAGAAAGAGGCACGATAATATGATGGATATGATGTCTCAGCTGATGGGTACCATTAGACAGTGTACGCCCACACAGCCACACTACATTCAGATTGGACAGACGAGCGGGACTGCACCAGTGGATCAGCCACTAGCATCAGCACCTCGACAGCCGTCTCCGATCTATCAGGAGCGTAGGCCAGGTCAGCCTACTTTCTTACCTAGGGAGACTCCACCACAGACTCTGGGGGCAGAGCATCAGGTACAGCATCAGGAGTTTCAGCCACAGAATGGCATGTCAGTGGCAGATTTGACGAGATTTCATGGTGAGTACATGTCACTAGCGCCTGAGATCCGGCAGGCACTTACTTTCCATGAGTTTATAGATGTTTATAAACACAGAGGAGGAGGCAGATTCGACCGCAGACCCCCACAGCATCAGCAGCCGCAGCCACAGGTGAATAGGGATTTGCAGTATGCGGTGAGCAAGATTACATTGCCATATTTTGATGGGTCTGAAAAGACATCAGCGAGGTCTTGGGTCCAGAAATTGGACAACTACTTGTCACTTAGGCCTATGCAGGAGGATGAGGCAATTAAATTTGCTACTTTACATCTTGACGGAGTAGCACACGATTGGTGGCACCATGGCATGTACACGCTAGGCCATCATGCGGTCAATACCTATCAGGAGTTCACCAGCAGACTGATAGAGAGATTTGATAAGAAGGATCCGGAACTGTATTTCAGAGAGTTGGCTCAGCTCAGACAGACAGGCAGTTTGGACTCATACATTGGTGAGTTTCAGAGAGTGGCAGTCATGGTCACAGGGATTTCAGAACGGAGACTTATCATACTCTTCGTTGAGGGTTTGACAGAACCCATGAGAGGTTGGGTTAAGGCTTTTGACCCACCTACACTTCAGGAGGCGATGCGGAAGGCAAGGAGTATGGAGCTTGCTGCTCCGAAGAAACAATTTCAGCCTAAGACAAATAACTTGCCTGTCGAGGAGAGTCATACACCTGTTGCAGAACCAAAAAGGAAACCAGTTGCAAGAATTGATGATGCAACTCGGGAGGAATGCAGGAAGAAACAACTTTGTTATTGGTGCAAAGCACCCTACAGCAAGGAGCATGATTGTCCTTTGAGACCGAAGGGCAGAGCCAACCGCGCCATGTGGGTTTACTATGATGATGACGAGTCTGATGATTCAGACCAGCAGGTTGTTTCAGAACATGCAGAGGCCGGGAATGCCTCTACGGAGTTTGGGCCCGATGCCAACTTATCCCCGTTGGTATTATCTACTAGTGTACGGGATGACTCATTCAGGTTTAGGGGATTAGTGGAAGGACAGCGATGTATTGCTATGCTCGACACTGGAGCCACACACAATTTCATTGATGAGAGCTTCGTCAGCAGATGTAGACTCCAGACAGAGGATTTCGCTGGATTCAGAGTTCGGGTGGCAGATGGATATACACTCACTTGCACTCGACGGATTTGTAATCTCACTCTCATGCTGACTGATTATGAGTTGCAGGCAGACTTTTATGTAGTCAACTTGGGTGGGATGGATTTCGTGCTGGGTATGAGATGGCTGCAGGACATTAGTGTGTTCACCCTCAACTTGCCTAAAATGGAGATGAGATTTGAGGTACAGGGCAAGAAATATGTGTTGAGGGGTATTACAGATGGCAGCCTTCGTTCTATCTCTCTCGTTAGTGGGAAGAGCGAGAAGGTAGAGCAGGATTTTGCGCAGACCAGGCATGGTTATGCTCAGTACCCCGGGGGTTCTGAGGCAGTCGTTTGGGATCAGCCTAGTGGTTTGGTTCCGTTTGTGACCAATCCATTGTTTGAGACAGATGTTATATCTTCATACGACAATCCGCTCTTTGAGTTTGATATGGGTAACTCATCTGATCCTGGTCTTGAGCAGAGTAATGATAGCGTTTGGGATCCTACTAGTGCACTGGGATTTCAGACTCAGCTCACGGAGGAGTATCACAGTGTGTATATGGTGCAGAGTGCATATGGCTTCATGATTGATCCGCATGTACACAGTTTGTTTCAGTTGCACAGTTCTAGCATGCACGTACTTGATATGCTGGATGATAGTATATCTCGTGCAGTTTTAGGGGGTAAGTGTTGCTTGTCGTTTGACTTGCCTCCTTCTGAGAGTCTTGATCCTATGCCGGACCGCACTGAGGTTAATAGGGAATGGTATTTTATTCTTGCTGATCAGTTGTGGGAGTTACAGGAGCCAGTTGTGGCCAGCAGGAACATTGTCCGGTACTATCCTTGGGATCCAGGTGGTGCAGTGCAGTGCGTATTTGCAGATATTGCTTGAGGACAAGCAATTTCAGGGAGGGCGGACTGTCATGTCCCCGTTTTAGCTGACACTGTTTTCGAGGAGTTAGCCTATTATTTCGATCCGTAGGCTGACGGTGTGCAGAGGATCATCGGAGGCAGTTGCTCGGTGTTTGGTAGCTCAGTTTTGCAGTTGTGTCGGGTTGGGCCTTCGAGAATCTTCCGATGAGCATTTTAGGAACTTTCTATTTTTTAGAAAGTTAGGTCGAGGCGGGCTGCTATTTCGGGCGAGGGCACTGGTTCGACCATTCATTTCAGAATGCGACCAGGTTCAGGTTTGATGTTCAAGCGGAGAAATAAGAGTATTTAATGGATTATTAAATATTTAATATTTTGACTTTATAATAAAGTCACTTTATTGAAATATTTAAATATTTAATTATCTGGCTTAATTATAAAGTATTTATTATACTTTATAATAAATTATTAAATGTGACTTTAATGAGTATTTTATATTCATTAAAAAAGGGGACGCCAATAATTAATTATTTCTCCTACGTTAAAAGTGCAATTAAATCATTTATTTAAATGACTATTTTAAAAGAGAGTTGGGTCGAATTTCTTCAAAGGCAATATATACCTTCTCAAGGCAAAATCGAACTATCTTGATTATTATTCAATTTTGTCTTTATTGCTCTGAGCATTGGAGTTTGCAAACCCTAGGGTTTCTGGCAGACGATCGTTTCTGGAGAACGAAAACTCTTCAGAGATCAGGCAGACTGAGGCTGTGCAATACCAGCTGAAGCTTGCACTTGGTGATTTCATCCAGAGATCACAGTTTGGGATTATTGAGTTATTTATACAGAGATTAGCAGAGAAAATCATTTTCCATTTGAGGCGACTTCAACAGAGGAACCTATTCAGAGATCTGGCAACATTTATTGGAGGCCGTACTTGGTCATTTATTGCTGTCAGCCGTACTTTTTTGTACCTTTCTTGGCCGTACTTTCACATCTCCAGTGGAACGCTTGTATCTTTCAGTTTCTGGTGTTTGCTTCTTGGGCGCCTTGGTTCTGGAGACTGATTCTTGCCTGAAACGGGAGAGCAAAGTGGATTCATTATTTTTTCATGCATTATTTGCTGCTACAGCCGCCACCCAGGTTCTTTAATAAAAATTCATTGTATTTCATTTCTTACTCAGATTTTGTATTAAAAAAGCTCTGGAAAATATATGTATTGGTGCGCCCTTGTTATCTGAGCATTTCTAAGTATACTGCATGAGTTTTAGATTTCTTTTGAATTTATTAGGATTTTATTAGAAAATTGCAGCCTTCATTATTTTGTCAAAAAACCACAAATTCACAAAAAAACAGAAAATTGCAAAAAACACAAAAATTTCAGTTAGGGTTTGAATCGAGAACCACCAGGGTTCTGATAGAGAGCGCAGGCAACACCTCTATCAGGAACCTAGGACACTCTTGACTCCTTGTAGCAGCATCAATTCCTATATCAGTTCAGAGTCTTGAGTTCATAATTGCTTGCATTAAACATTACAACCCAGCTACCAGGGAGATCCAGCCAGTAGATGGCAAATTGATTTGCAGTCTAAAACCTGATATGATTGAGAAGTGTTTTTCCATTCCCCCATGGCCTGAAAGCGTTACTATCTCAAAAGGTGAATGTGAAAGGATATGGAATATGCATAAAGATAAATATAGCAAGAAGATTGCACAGAGGTGGATGAAAGAAAAGCATAAGACTCTGCCAAAGAATGTCGGGCGAGGGGAGTTCAAGGACAAGATTGCCATCATTACACCTTGCTCAATAGGGTCACTGGCTCAGAAGATGCCACCAAGTTCCAACCTTGGATGTTTTATGCCATACCCCACATCATGAAGAAGACCGAGTTCTACAACTGGCCTACCTTGATTAGTGATTGTCTACATCAGCAGATAATAGAATACTTCCAATTTCATGTATTCCACATGGTGTCATACCTAGTCTACTTGGTGGCCTATCAAGGCCAATTCAGAGGGTTGAACATTGAGGGATCACTGAGTGTACAACACATATATAACGACTATCCCTAGTTGGAGTTCACAAAGTTGTTGCATCACTACAAGAGAGTGAACGAGGCTTTTCTAATGTACACTGTGCAGGACCTGGATAATGAGTTACATGTTCGTATATCTTCAGTTGCCAGGGCAGCGATGGCGGAGTGGGTTGGTTGGTTTATACAGTTTCCCACTTTCACCTATCTCAGGGTCTATGGCTATTCAGGTGCCCCGCTCATGTTGCCAAGGTACCCGTCAGATGAGATCGTCTTCATGGAATTCTTGAGACAGGCCCATGGTGTCGACACAGTCTTGAGAAACAGAAAGAAACCATCCCTTCATTTTCCATTAGGGTTGGGAATTTATACATGCAGGACTGCTGCAGATGCCAGGACAATAGGAGAAGAGTTAGATAAATTCGGCCTCAAATCTTATAGCGAGAGACGATCATTTGATCCTCATGGTGTCTACGCTGGCCGATTGGAGAAGAACTGTGATCATATAGCCGCACTTGAAGATTTTTGGGCTAATGGTACAAATGAGTTCGAGGTTCGGAGACGTAGATACAGTAGGCTCACTCTCCATGATATGAAAGACTGCTTAAATGAAGATATAGAAGGGTTATCCAATGATGACGAGGACGTGCTTCTCCCGATGTATGCTCAAGAGCGAATCAAGGATCAGCCCCTTCTACAAGTTAATTGGGCTAACAAGAAATCTCTTTCAGTTGAAGACAGAACAAGACAAGTCCTTAAGCATAGTTCAAGGCTGAAAATCAGCAGCTCAGGCTTTTCATTTCTAACCTTGCCCATGGTTCTTCACAGGCAACCCAATTGCTGCCCCAGGTTTTAGAGACACCAGCTGATCATCAGCAGTTAAGACAGCTGGTCATATATGGGAAAGAAACTTAGGAATGGATCGAGAGTTTCGTTGTTAGAGGAAGGGAGATCTTGGCACAGATGTTCCAGTTAAGAGAGAACGCTCATGAACTACGTCAAGGCATCCAGGGATTTGAATAGACACTGGCTGAAGTAAGACCAAGGCATGAGATCATCATTGCTGATTTAGACACAGCCTATGGTTCAGCAGTTTCAAAAGAACACAAGAGGCAAATCCTGGCTTGGAGGGAGCGTCATGTTTTCAAAGTTAAAACCTATGAGACGATATCCGAGGAATTCGTTACCTACAGAGAAAGGGTGGTTGAAGCTCTTCTTTTCATCAGCGAGTTCGTCATAGAAATTCCTTCTCAATACAGTCTTGAAAATGGTTCCTACGTCGGGCTAGAGGAAGTACAAACTCAGTTCCAGAATGTTGTTTGCAGTTGCAATCTAGTTGGCGGAAGGATAGGTCATATTTCAATGATGTCAACAAAGTTTGAGAAAGCGGCCAATGAGGTCGAAGATTTCCTGAGATCTATTGTAGATGCTGAAGATATTCTAGAAAAGCAGTGTTTTGCTGTTGATGGCATAGATGCACCGAACTGGGACGCAATTTCTAATTTCCTAGCGGATGTGATTGAGGTTTAAAGCAGCTTTCTTCTAGAAGCTTTCTTTCCCGCTTTCTTTCTATTCTTGGAATGATCCTTATCCATTCTTGGAGGATAGAAAGAAGATAAGATGTAATAGTTGGCGTTTCCCGCTTTTTCTGCTTTCTTAGGGTTTTAGATGTTATCTTCTTTCTAGATTTAGTAATAAAGCTTGCTTGCTGAGCAAGCCCTAGATTGTAAAAGCAAGGAGATTTTAGGGTTCCCTACTCCTCTGCTTGCCTATAAATAAGAGCCTTTGCTCATTAGTTTTGGGGAACGGTTATTGTGATAGCAAATTGCGAGCCTGCATTGCAGCAAGTTGTTATTCAGTGTTAGTTCACTTTGTGTTAGAACCATGCTAGTGAGAACAAAATGCTGAGCCTATTGTGCCTTCTATTTGTTACTCAAGTATTGTTCAATTGTGTTGTGATAGCAAATTGTTGAGCCTCTTTAGCCAACAAGGAGTTAGTGTGATTGTTGTTTTCTATTGTGTGAAGAGCAAGATTGCAAGCCTCTTTAGCTGCAATTTCTTGTTCCAGGCATGTTAGAAGAGAGTTTTGTTCCAGAGATTTGAGTAATAAAATCATGAGCCTCCTTTGCCTTGGTCCAAAATCTCAGATTTCCGTTATTTATGTTCTACTTTTATGATCTTGATTTCAACTTGCATTGAAGTGTGTAGGTGTTTGTTGAGAGATAGTTCATTAAAGTATTTTGTCAGAAAATCTACCTTGTCCATTTCTAGTTTCTCTCGCTCTGCTATTACTTGAGAAGCCAGAAACGTCTTTAGTCTAAGTTAGTCGTAGTTGAAGTTCTTTAAATCAGAAAATCTCAGCTGCGGCGTTTGTGTTTAATAAACCTTGTGCTCTAAGCTGATCAAAAAGATAGGCAACTTAGTTTAGTTTACTTTCTTTCAAACACCATCAGCAAGAGGGAGCTTCCCCTCCTAATTTGAAGAGCAGTTTATCTGTGCATAGCTGTCCGCTTCAAATACGCATTCCAGAGGTGCAAATTTAAACGCCAACAGATTTCTAAGTGCCTAGTTGATGCTAGAATTGAGCTGACACATCCACTACGAAGCCAAAACTACAGAGATGAAATGTCTGTTGGGAGCTGCAAGTGTTGAAAACCACGTTTGGTGCCTCAAAAACAAAGTCGCCTTTTATTAAAATAATGTACAGGCCACTAGACAACCATTTTCCTATTTTGGCATTTCGCGCTTCAATCTTCCACTGCCGGTGAATGATGACTCCCGTCAACTGGATGCTAGATCCATTGTGTAGCTAGAAGAATTCCACAACCAATGACTGTATGCAAGGAATATTAAAGTTTATTTAAGGCCCTCAAAAGCAAGGGCACCCCTAGCCTATAGAGGCGCAATTACCATTTTGAGAATGATTTTGCAACTTGCAATTTTCACGTGAATGCTCTACTTTGACCCTTGACACCGAGGGCTGGATTGCTCTGATGCGCGCGTCGTTGATCCCATTGCGAAGCTAGAAGAACTTGGAAGAGATGTATCTGGAAGTGATGAAGTGAGAAAACTGCTTCTAAGACCTCCAGGAGAAGGGCGCCTTTTTCAAGGGAGTATGTAAATTCCATACTTAGCCATTTTTCTGCTTGTTTACATTCTTCTGTATTTTCCATTGATCCTTCACTCAATAGCATATGACAAACCTTGAGGGCTGATGGTTGGATTCACTGAATAGCTAGAAGGATTCCACACAAGTCTCGTGAAGACAACGACTGTTAAAAACCTCATCTAGCTGGCCAAAAGGCTAGGCGCCCTTGGCCTATAGAGGTATAGTTTGATATTTCCACCTTTATTCACCCTCTATTTTACGTGCTCACTGGAACCACTATCGCGGCCACTCAGCACATCTGATGATCTCGTGAACGAATGCATCACGGAGCTGGGTTGAATCAGAAGAGATCCCCCAGAATGGAAATTGCTAATTCAAGCATCTAAGGGGTCTAATTCAAGGGCACCCCCAAGTTATAGGGGCGCAGTAACTGCAAATTTGATTGTCCTTGTGATGTGTAAACTCCCCGTAACTTTTGCTTCCGCCTTTGATTGCCGGAGTTCCGCAAGTTGGATGGACTTGCTTGATAGCTTGTCGGAAAGTTGATTGAAAACTGAAGAGAATGAATGCATCTATAACCAGCAACAACTGTATTTAAGCCTTCAAATTGAAGGGCGCTCTTGAGCTACAGGGCGCATATTTGCTCTGGAAGTAATATTTTCCTTCATTTCATGCACTGTGAACACCATGTCGGTTGTTGAGTTGACCATGTAGAAGCATTACTGTTGTTGACGCATGTATGTGACTGTATTTCACCACTTTCACATGTACGAACACTGTAAAGTTGATTTGCATGTTGATTGCGCAAACGTCTCCCATGTTAAAAAGTGAAATGTTCCCAAACCTAGAATATTTTTCCAATTTTCACCATGTGAAAATTCCCTCTGTCACAAAGCATCTTTTTCAGCATCCTTCATCATAGAATGTTCTGCTTTGAGTTTCAGGCTTAGATTTTGACACCTAGTACTGGCCAACTACCATTGACGATCTCAGGGTTCCCAACTTTCTAGTTGAAAAAGCGAAAACTACCGACCAGACTTAAACTGAGTTTTAACTGAATCTAACTTCACCATCATGATCATGAAGTGAAATAAGCCAATCAAAACAATTTTCAGTCAATTCTGACAAGTTTCAAATTTTAGGGTTTCACAACTTGAAATAGGTGCTTAAAAACCCTAATTTTCAATTTTTCCAGATTTCACCAGTATCCTTTTGTCATCAAACTAAAACAAAGTTCATACTTGATTTGCCCAAAAATTGTGTTTTGACATCATTTTAACAAGGTTTAGACTCTTTTAAGCAAAATGCCTTAATAAAGCAAAAAAATTGGTTTGGGTACAACAAGTTTCAAGTTTTGCAAGAAGGATTTTGAGTACCTCCTTTGGAAAAGAGGCCTAATTTGGCCTAAAACCAGCATCGTAGGACAACTTTGTGTAAAATGTTTCAAAACAACCTATTGCATTAGGTTGATATGTTGAATGGCAGATAAATGGGTCCCTGAAAGTGTGTGAGTTGTGTCCCTTGGCGACCTTCTCTAAAAGATATAAGAGATTAAGAGTGTTTGGTGACTACAAGCAATTAGGTGAGTTTGTGAAGGACCCCACTCTAGAAAGGGTTTGCAAGTTTGAAAACCAGTTGAACCTGATTGGTTGAAGCCTAAATCACCTTGCCCTGCATCAACGTGTTCCCAGGTCTAAATGCCCTCGTACTCGTCCCGGAAACGTCCCGAGGATAGGGGATGGCCAGGGGATGACAACAGTGTACTATGTTTAATATCAAATGCATATTCACAATGAATTCTGAATTCTAAATGCATATTGAGTATTGACAATGAATTCTTAACACAAATGTTATTTTGCTAAGTTTCTATAATGTATATATGCATGCTTTATCCATGTTTTCATATGAATATTTAAAGTTTCCCTATGTATTTTCAATTTTTCTGTATTTTATATAGCCGTCCCCAAATTTGGCCTGAAAAATCAGAAATCTGGGGACTTGTCCCACTGTCCCCTGCCGTCCCCGTTCCGGAAACTTCCTACAAATTTGTTTCTGAAGGAAAACCACGAACTTGACCAACTTTTACTAGCTAGGTTGGATTTGTTTCACCACCGTAACCTCAAGCTTGAGAACTCTCAGCCGAATAGAAGAAAACATTTAACTCCAATAATGAATAATGAATTCCCAAAGTCCTTATAATCTCCAAGCTCAACGCCCTTGCAACCTTTTAATTAACTTATAAATTCACCTTATGTCTTCCTAAGTTGCTAATAAAGTCACTTTATAAAAGTAACTTTATTAAATTAAATAACATTAGTTAAATATTAAATTTAACTCTATATTTTAACGTTATTTAAAATAATAACTCAAATCGCCTTATGTCACCAAGAAATCATTAAATTAAAAAATCATTGATTAACAAAAAATAGCAACTCTGCCAACCGCCAAGTCAGTGACCCAAACTAACACTTACTATAAATAGTAAATATGGACATATTGTCCCAAATCCCTCCAAAAAGTGTCAGGTATCTCCAATAAACCATTTGAACACATTGGCGACATCAAAATACTCCTCTAAACTAGCTGACACAATCCCTAAAAGTCAGCTCCAATTGCACTATAAGAGACCCCGAAAATTGGGACATTAAATCTACTTATTACCACACCATCACTTTGTTAACTATCTAGTTGCTAGTTGCTAATTGTTGAATCAACTTTCTAACACAACATCACTTTGTCAACTAGCCATGTTGGAATTAAAGTACATGGCCAACCAACTTGGTTATGCAGGAAGTCAATCATATGATTTAATGTGGGATATTGGAAGTTCCTCCATTTTGTCCTCAAGTTGCCAAAACATTTTGGAATATTATTTGTGTCTTGAGGACATTTCCCAATCTTCTTTTTGGGCAGAGGCAGAGCGAGGCCACATTACTTAGGAATATCCCCAATCTACTGAAAACATCCTGAGCACTTTATATGTCACCAATGTCAACAGTTGTTCTAAAAATAGAAAGTACAAGGCCATTTTCAAGTATGATCATTGAAAACAGAAAAAAATAGTAATTCATGTTTGCAATTTCATATTTATATTTTTCAATGGTCAATGTTAAATGTTCAATATCATCGATGTTAATGTTATTTAATTTGAGCTCTTTGAAATGTTTAATTATACAATTGAAAATCAAATCTATCAACATCCCCTGCCATCCCAAAAAGGGATGTGCCCATCCCACCACCCCAAAACATTGGAGAAACATAGGGACAATATCAGTCAACAGATGAAGCCTCATGCACATATACAATAATTTGGGGATCAAAAGGAAAATAATAATAAACAATTTTGAAAGTATCAGAATTGAATGTACAAGGAAGGACAGAGGACGAAGATGCCTAATAATTAAAATAATATTTCTTGTAACATGCCAAATTAGGTAGAATGAAAATGGGAACATCAAATCAGGTAGCAAATTCAAGTTCAACATATAGAATGCATATACATCAATAACAAAAAGCATTTGCCAACACACTCTCTGATATACAAATAGAGGAAATAAACTATGTAGATACTTGAATAAAATTAAAATAGAAACATTTCTCATGATTCATGTGTCTAGTAAATACTTGGCAATACCTTTGCCCTGAGGTGTCTCATAACATCATTCAAAGTACTTTCACAGTGCAGCGTTATAGTGTGAGAAGATACCTAATACACAAGATGGACACAACATTTAGAGATGACAATTACAAATCTAAAAGGAAATATTATAGAGTGCAGATGATTTTAATACCTCCTGTACTTTTGAGTTGTAAAAGGACACTTTAATGACCTTCAGTTCTTCCAACTCAGAAAGAGGCATGTCAAGTATTTCGTAGTACAGTATATTTGACATCTGCTAAATGTGCCAAAATTAGACTTATATATGATTTGTAAAGCATACGAGACAGAATGGACTAAAAAGTATAAATATTTAGGATGGATTCTCACCTGATTGTGATAAAGAAGCATCTCCTTGAGAGATTTTACACTAAGACACTTTATATGTTGAACCCCAGGTTGTTCAGTAAAAACATTGTGTGGTGTAAATCTGATCTTAGATAGATCATCTAGTTTCAAATGTGAAACTAAAACTTTCACAAATTCATCATATGAAATCAACATATTCCTGAACAAGGAGCAAGAGATATAAAGTACAAAATCAATTGAAACAGAAAAATCATTTTATTATACTGCACACTCCAATAATCCATTGTACTGAAAGCATATTATAAAATAGGATAAGGAAATCATACTCACAATGCCAAGGTAGCCACGTTTTTGTCTGGCTTATCCAATTTCCGAAAGTGCACATCCTGAGCATTCATTAAAGGATTAAACCTTTTTTTATTTAAATTGGAGTTGTGACCACAAATGAAGATGGAGATGTAATATTTTCATGAACACGTTATTTTTTGTTAATATGAGGATAGATAAAGCATACAAAAATATATACAGGTTTTTTCTCATAGATAACATTAAAACATCCGAAAGATAAAACTTCACCAATATTTGATTTCTTGTTAACGCTGTGTTGCAAACCATCACTGACCAAATGCTTCTTGTTCCCACTTACCTCGACCCAAACTAATATCCTAACAGGCTGTTGGACTATATTATGTAATTAAAATTCTGCAACTAGATTACAACCCCTTCAAATATGAAACTTTCTGATGTATCATATTTGTGCATACTTCCCTAATATGATGAAAATATCTATTACAACTAGATGCTTCTAATATCCTCATTGCGTAGGGTGATAACAGCATATGTTCTTCACATTCAACCTTGCCAAAAAAGGCATATCCTTTGACTGTGTGTGTTTATCCCCAGTTTACCATCCAATTCATAAAGCAAGCTATGTTAACAAGAGGTCTAAATGCATGCTTGAAGGTGACAGATCAGTGTTAAATTGACAGAATGGACAGAAATAAGCACTTGGGAGCAAGAAGATCATCTCTTGAGTGACATAAATACCAAGGATGTGTGCCTAGAGGGTCTGATTAGGTATTATGTGACAAACATAGCAGATAAAGGCACCTGAAGCAGTAGAAACATGCCTTTGGCGACATTAGTGATGAAAATAAGCACCTAAGACACGTTTGTAGTGGCAAGCATGGAGCTAGGGCATGCTTGAGAGAAAAAATAGGAATTTAAGAGACAAGAGTGGTCAAAAGAAGCACTTAGATAGTATTCAAGTGTGGTATTCCCAATAACAAATCTTTCTTCTTTCTGATTTCCTTTTTTTTCCGTTCTCTACTTGTTTATGATCAAAATAGATAACTGAACTAACTTAAGTAATGTAAATCTGCTGTTATGAAACTTCTAGTAAAGAAGACTGAAATAAGTGTTTTCCAATAAACTCAGACCCAACAAGATCAATATTAAACAGCTGAAAATGTATTGAATATTATTATCAATGGCAACAGATCTTCAACCTCGACATAAGACCCTCATGATTACAATTATTCAGTTCAGTACCAGTATGCTAGGCATAAAATGTATGTGTTTTCTATTCTAACTTACAAATCACAATCGATTCACAGCAGGCCCATGAGATACATAAGATGTCTGCCAATCATTGTCAATCAGATCTTGTAACGTCCCCTTCCAGTTGACATCTCTCAGTACTTGAGATTAGCCTATTATGTGGCCCTCATAGGCTAATATGGAGGATAGAGGGTCTTGTTGAAGCATGGTTTGGCTTCAGTTGTCAGAATTATTCAATTTGGCTTTCGTTCAGGGTCTTTTGGACATCATTTGCTTGACTTACTATTTTTAGTAAGTGGAGACATTTAGCGGAGCAGCCCTGCTATTTTTAGCAGTATGGTCTGGTCATATGCAGATTCAATCACTTATCATCCGGCTTCAGACGGCTTGTTATTTGAACTTATATTGAGGGAGATATTAATATTTATTTGCCAAAATAAATATTAATTTAATTAAAGCCTATGTTATAAAGTTATAATGTAAATTCATATTATAACTTAAGTGACTTAATAAAGGGGTCGACCATCATGAAGAAGGGGCCATTTCTCAATTAATTATTATAATTAAATGGGCACCCAGACTATTAGAAAATTAAAAGTGAAATTAAAAGTTTATTTAAAATGGTGCTTTTTGAAGGAAATCGACCTAACTGAGAAGATATAAGTTCTCTTTTGAAGAAAATTCATTATTATGAAATGAGAATCGATTTTAGCCAATTTCTTCTACAGAGAACGAAGCCAAGGGTTTTAGTTTTCTTCTGCATTGGAGAACGAGCTATCTTCAGTGTATTGCAGTTCAAAGGATGTGAAATATCAGCTGATTTATTGCCTGTCAGTTGAATAGCTTCATTCAGAAGTTATTACAGAGTTAATTGCAAACCATCATGAAGGTTTGATCCAATATTCATCCAAGAAGAGAGATGGGCACCCAGACTATTAGAAAACTAAAAGTGAAATTAAAAGTTTATTTAAAATAGTGCTTTTTGAAGGAAATCGACCTAACTGAGAAGATATAAGTTCTCTTTTGAAGAAAATTCATTATTATGAAATGAGAATCGATTTTAGCCAATTTCTTCTACAGAGAACGAAGCCAAGGGTTTTAGTTTTCTTCTGCATTGGAGAACGAGCTATCTTCAGTGTATTGCAGTTCAAAGGATGTGAAATATCAGCTGATTTATTGCCTGTCAGTTGAATAGCTTCATTCAGAAGTTATTACAGAGTTAATTGCGTTATTATTCTGGGTTTGATCAATATTCATCCAAGAAGAGAGATATCCTTGAGCGGCTGATTTAGTTCTACATCTGGCACATTTCCCAAGATGGTGCGGATTTATTTATTGCTGGTTTAGGGCCGTACTTCACAGCTGGAAGGCCGTACTTCTTCCACAAGCTTGGACGCCTTGCCTTTTTGCTGGATCCTGCTCTCAGAGGTGGCGCCTTGATCTTCTAGAGGTCCTGCATCATTTTCACAGAGGGAGATCAGTCATTTTATGTTGGTCGTACCTTTTTATCATCATGCCAGGCGACTGCAATCAGGTTTTCAAATATTAAATATTGCTTTGCCTTTTAGTCTGCATGTTTGAGATTCATCATTGTAATCATCTAGAATAATAATAAATCCATGTGCTACCGATTTAGGAGTTTATTTGCTTCAGTATTTACTTTCCTGTATTTATTAAGATTTTTAGAAGCATTTATTGCAAAATCGCACCATTCATTTTATTGCACAAAAACCATCAAAAACAATACAAAACAACAAAACACAAAAAAAAACCCAGTTGAGCATCAGGGGTTGAAGTTGAACCAGCAGGGTTCATCACAGATCTGGCACTCCTACATTCAGATCTAGGCGTTTAACATTCTTGACTGGCTGTAAATGAGGGTGTAAGTGGCGACTAGCAATTGTGACCTCATGACAATCTTGGGAATGGTGAATAGAGCTATGGTATATCTTGAATGTATAATGCATGCCCAGCTTCGCCCTTCCTATGAGATCTTTGTGGCCAAGCCTTTATATCAAAAGTACAGTGTGTGAAATATGCCCTATAATAGCGGATAATCCTTCAAATAATACAGTGGAAAGTTCAGATCCAACCAAGCAGCAAAAAACAAAAAGCGATCAACTTCTGTTAATCTGGCAACCAGTCCAAGTCTGGTAGTAGGAAAATGTTGATTAGTCTCCCAGTACTTGATTCAAATCTCCAATTTAGCCCAATCTGCAATACTTGTGCAGTAATTTCCGAGAAGAGGGTAGGGTTTCCGTCCTGACCTCTAAAAATGTCATCAAGGGGTTTTGTCCTTGTAGGCGTAATTGTTTGAATCTCAAACAACAAAATGCATGTGGAAAATCAGATGCCTCAAAATTGAAAATATACCTGCTTGTTTAGGGATCATGGGCCCAAAGTTCGCACCAAGATTTGAAATTGAATTTATTATTATATATTTTATATTTTTTTAAGAATATATATAGTTTTATTTACTATATTAATTTTTTTTTTTTATTCAAGGGGTAAACGCTTTTGACCGGAGCTATGAACCGGATACAACCATTCAACAATACCACCCCAACAGGGTTTGAACCTTGGTGGCAAGAACAACAATGCCACCTATAAACCATCACACCATGCCAATACCGGCTTATTTACTATATTAATTTATTGTTGAACAAAAGTTTTAATTAATAACACAATAGTGCTAAGTGTTTATTGCCTATGTCTACTTATTCAATTATCACAAATTAAACAGTATACAAAATGCCAAAAACTATAAGAACTCGTAAAAACAATTACACAATGATGTATCGATGTATTTCATTCACATTTTATATGAATTTTTCAAGGAATTACCAGAAATGCCATTCCCATTCTCGATTACAAAAGAGGTATATAAAGTGGTCAACAGTTGTGGAGAACTATTAGCTATCAAAAACTTCCCAACTGTTTACATTCGAGAACTAATTATTCCAACAAAAACTATTATAATTATTTTTCTAACTACATCAACTCACCATAAAGAAAGTTGCTTTCCAAACATCTAGATTTTTTTTTTGGGGAGACTGTCATGTTCCCAAAAATTGTAGCATCGAAATATAAAATGTCAAAACAAGATAAACAAATTTACATTAAAGAAATTAACTATCTAAATAATTATCAATGATAATCTTATAATAATATTAAAAATAATATCAATATTAAATATTATAATCATACATCAAAAATTGTAATACTTTAGAATAAAATAAAAATAGAAAAAATATGTATATTAAGAAATAGATAATATAAAATATAAAACAACATAAATACAATAATATATGAAATTTATAAATATCATTATAAGCATTATAATGATATCACAAATAGAATAACCTGCCCTAACTAAACAAATACCAATTCATTAATAATCAAAAAGCGTACCTCTTAAGGGATACGATTAATATTAAGAGTTATGCCCCATAAAGTAAGAGTTGTGCCATTCGACCTTGTAAGGGGTATAAAAGGAAATGATGTCTGCAGTTTAAAAAGGGAAGATATTATGGGGAATAAATCAGGGGAGCATCAAGAGGAATCGTGGATTTTCTACAAGATAATTCAATGTTTAAGTTCACTGCCATTCAAAAGGGGGACAAGGTCTGAAACGCGGCCCCCGGCAGCATCCCAAAGTTGTGTTTAAGTATAGAAGGAGAAATGGAAGAAAAAAGGACATCGAATGGAGGAATAAAAAGAAGAATATATGCTAGTACCACCATGGCTGGAGAAAGGAAAGAGAATAAGGCGATCAGCACTAACGGCTGGTATATATATATCAATTTGTGATTTCATGTTACAGTTAGAATAATTATAATTTCAGACTATAGTTAGCATAATAGAGTTTATAATTTCAGATTATCAGTTAGCATAATTATTTTATTGTTTCAGACCTTTGGATTAATTTATATGATGATAGGATCAGATATATGTAGAGTAATAATGTATATGATTATTGATACACGAAGTAATATACAATGGTTATATATATATATATAGAGTAACATAGTATACTCGGAATCGGAGAGTACTCGGCAAGGCCAAAATTTTTGACTCGGTAAATACTCGGCAAATATTCGGAAAATACTCGGCAAATACTCGGCGACTTAAAAAGTATTAAAATATAATATATTGAAGAAAATGCTATTTTTATACATATTTTTATATTATCATTGCATATCTTAATAATAAATATAATTTATATTGCATTTATTTATAATAAATACAATAATAGTATATATTAAATAAATATAATAATAAATATATATAATAAATATAATATATAATAATAGACTAATAGTAAATATATATAATAATAGACTAATAGTAAATATATAGAAGTTCTCATATCTTTTGCGCTATTTAAAATGAAATATATTTTATTAAACATATACGAAGTGAACAGTGCCGATCAATTAAAAAATAAAACATATGATGTATAAAAAAGTCGAATGCCCATGGCTGGAAAGGTCGGAAATACTTAATGCCCTAACCTGTTACAGTAAACTGTGTAACCTGCTACAGTTAATGCATTTTATCGACGACTGACCTGCTACAGTAAACCGCGAGTAAAAGTAGGATTTACTCGTTTTGCTTCTGGCGATTACTCGGGTAATCGGCGAACACTAGAATATATATGATATATGAAGTAAGCTATATGGATATATATATATCAATGGTTTATATATGATAGAGGATAAAGTATATAAGTATAAGATTATATTGATATATCTAGATGTATAAAAAAGAAATAAAGATACTTACATTGAGTCAAATTAGAAGTGATGATATATGCTTATTTAGATAGAATATATGTATATATACGATTGTGCAAATAATGATGCTTGCAGCAATTATTGAGCCTTATAAGTAATAATGACTCTATTCATTCACTATGGTGATAAAGGGTAAAATAGATTTTGATAGTTGTTTAATATCTACCCTAGTATACTTATGAAATACAATTTAGAAGAATTATTCATAAAAGTGGTAAGAATGAAATCTTTATACCACCTTTGATCTTATTAAACATTATTACTGCAATTTATTGATCTCTAATGTTTAGAATGTCTCTTTGAGAAACACTTTGAATGCAAGTTTCGGGTTTAAGTGTTTCTGCTAGAAAGGGGACATTACAGAGACTTAACACTATGAACAAAACTTTTTATTGAGGGGGTGGTTGAGAAGACATCCCTAGAGGTATATAGACTGAGGAGGATAATGCGAACTGCTGGGAGATGTTCTGCTGCAACCTATATACTTCCTCTATGTGAATTGTGAAGCTTCAAATGGTGTGTTAGGATTTCTCGCTCTCGAGTGGTTTTCACCAATTGAACTACCTCAACCAATTGGTGTTTGGTTCTCTCATTTTCCAATTGTAATTCTGCATGTTTCTTATCCTTCTTTGCAAGTTGATTGTCTTTCTCCATCAACTATTTGTTCTTCTCATTCAATTCATATTCCTTTGTTGACACTTTAGCCTTCTCAACTTCAGTGAGGTGTCATTGTTGGGCTAATGTTCATGAAAAAGATGTCTACAATGCCCAAATAGGACAAAATACTGGAAATACATGTAGAACAGCCAAAAACGAATCATCCCACACAAACAAAAAGTTTCCTGGAGCTAAGGCGTCCATGTAATTCACCAAAATGTGAAAAAAAAAAACTAAATAAAATGTACCTAGAAAGAAATCTGGAAAAAGTGCATGGATGGATATGAAGATCTCTGAAAAACCATCCAACGTCGCTGGAATTGCAAAAAACAGAGAAATAGGTCAAAATTTATGAGCTCAAGATTGAAAACATCACATCTGATTTCAACAAGCTATAGAATGTAGTAGTAGCAGAAAAAAGTGATGAAACCCACACCACTGAAAAGTTGACAGGACTATGTAATGTCCCCTTTTCCTAGGTAGTGGTTAGACGCAGTGGTTAGTCCACCAACTGGTCCTCGTAGGCTAATAGGGTGTTTAGGGGACCCCTTCGAAGGTGATCTTTGGTTCTTTAGCAGGCCTTTTCGATGTTTATTTGAGTACTCTTCAGTCACTATTTTTAGTAAGTCACTTGGATGTGTTGCTCATAATCTAGGTCATGGGTATGGTTAGCTAGCCGAGTTACTACTTTTGGCATGATGGCATAATTATATCCTGGAGCTATTTTGGTTAATATTGGTCTTATGCATTTAATATTAATAACGTCAAATAATAAAGTTAAATTAAATAATTTAACTTTGTGTTATTAAAATATTTTAAAAGGGGACTTTTTATTTAAAAGGATATATGTGATTTTCACGTGCACTTTATAATATAAAGTTAAGTGCCAATTTAAAAGGGAGCTATAAGTGAATTTTTAAAGGGATGTTATTTTATTAAGTTGTGCATCAAAATTAAAAGGATGAAAGGTGAGAAATGAAAGTAAATTAAATGAAATGAAAATCAAATGCAAATTGAGCATGGAAATATAAAAAGGCAATGAAAGCTCATTTTTCACATTCATTATTGAAGAAGTTTATTTTGATAGGGGTTTTGCTGAAGACTAGGGAGTTTGAAAATCTCAAGCTTTTTGAGGACGAAATCCCTTAGGAGGAACAACTTGGTACAAGAGTGAGATCTCCAAGCCATCTTGCAGACAATTCCATTTTAGGGATTGTGCTTGTGCTTCAACGAATTTCAAGAAGTTTTCTTATTCAGGGTTTGAAGGAGTCATCAGAATATTGCAAATATATTGATCATTATTCCAGTATAGAGGTATTCACAGGAATTTATGAAAGGAAAATGTCTTCTATTGCATAATCAATTGTCTGAGGGTTGATTAGTTTCATAGTCAATGATAAATTGGAGAGAATCGATTTATTTTAGTAATGTGCCTGAAGTAGGGTTAGAACTCGAATGACCCTCTCATTCTTATGTTCATGGCGGTTCCATATGTGGTTCCTTATGTGGAGTCATTACAAATGGCATTGAAGGACCTCATTTAGAGATGGCTTCAACTTCTATGAGGGCGTGTTAACAAGAAAACCCTAGGCGCTTAATTGCTGAAATTTCTATTACCCAAAATCGTGGCCATTTTAAAAAGACTCATGGCCATTGTGATTGGAGTGAATTAACTATGAGGGGCGACATTTTTGTGCATTTTTGACACTTTTGAGTCGTCATTTCTGTATTTGTTAAGGCATTTAGCATTTTGAATCTAGGCAGAGTTGAAGGGAATCGTTGCCATATCCCAAGAGATAATGCTTCCCTTGAGTCATCTACTGCTGGACAAGCCCTAGCGCATCAAATCAGGTTGGGTCTTTGCTGGTGTTTCAATTCCCACCTTTGGAGTGTAGATTGGAAACAGACAGCTATGCATAGTTAGACTGCTCTTCAAGTTAGGAGGGGAAACTTCCTCTTTTGCTGATTATGCATAAAAAGAAATAATTAAACTAATTGCCTATCTTTTTATCTCAGCTAAGAGCACAAGGTTATAAAACTCTTTGTGTCGTAGCTGATATTTTCTCTAGTTTCGTAACTTCAACTACAACTAAGCCTAAATTAATGACGCTTCTAACTTCTCGAGTAAATTCAAAGCAAGAGAATTTAGAAGTAAAGGAATGGTTGATTTGAAACAAAAGCTTAGATAAACTTGTTTCCAAAACACATCTGAAGATTCATTGTACTTTCAGATGTAAACATGAAATAAAGATTATTTAAGTAAAGCATAAACAAAGTGTTGAAATAGATTGAGACAGTAGATCAAAGCAAGGTAGGTGTAAGATTTCCTTTCTCAATTGATAACAGTAAACAAACGATTGTATCAAGAAGACAAGCATACAATATGCAATCAACCAAATTACAATTGACACAATTTGAACAACACTGAATAGCAAAGTTGTAGGAAAAATAGGTGCAGCAATTTGTTATCACAAGCATGGTTAAATAATGAGCAAGGCTGCTCTTATTTATATGAAAACATAGGAGTAGAGAACCCTAAAATCTCCTTGTATTAACAATCAGTCTTGCAAATCTGCAAGAATTATTCCTATGTCTAAACAAAGATAACTAACAATTAACTGGAAAGACTACATCAATTAACTGATCTAAAACTAAAGAAAACTCCAACTGTACAATAAATATCTCCAAAGATAGACATGCATGATGTAATGTCCCCATTTTGGCCATACACTCTTCTTTTGGATTTAGCCTATTTCCGGAAATCCGTAGACTAAGCTGAAGTAGAAAACTAGGGTTTCCTCTTTCAGATACTGCTTAGTTGGCGTTCAGAGGATGTTGTGCAGACTTACTATTTATAGCAGTTTGCTATTTTTAGCAAGTCTATCTTTTGGCAGTATCTATCTAGCAACAATTCAATCCTTTGCAGTTCAGTGTTCAGTTTGGCTTTCCGATGGTTTTGAAGTTAACTTACTATTTTTGGCATTTGCTATTTTTAGTAAGTTCATTTTTGGCAGAAGCATCATCATCAACTTGGTTCAGTTTGGCATTTGTCAGTTTGTTTTTTAGCAATTCATCAGTTGCAGCTTGGGCATTGTATTTGGTTATCTCCTTGGACTGAGTTTCAAACTTAGTCAATTTTCATGTCTTGAAGTTGTACCCCACGCCTAGGCTTGATGACTTCAAGTTGTTTTAAAGAAGGGGACATAAAGGGGTCAAGTGAGCATTTAATTATTTAATAAATGCTTTATTGTTGCAATATGAAATGGATGCCTAAAGGGGAAGTTGAATGATATTTTAATATTTCAAAACGTGAAATGCTTAAAGTGGCGTCCCTTTTGGAAGTTGAAGTGATTCAACTTCTTGAAATTTGAAGAGTTCTTGTTGCTTCATTTTCCAACTGAACCTTATATATTGCTGCTGTTTAAAGAGTTGAGCATCCAATATTTTTATGTTAATGATATGCTGTCGAAATGACAACTTGTTTAATACTTCGAGGGATGCTTACCTCCTAGTTCCAATCCAATTTCGTGTTTGAAATACAACACCTAGTTGGTCATTTGCTGCTTCTCAAATCAGACTAGTAGATTGAGCTCAATAGTTGAAGATTTTGATGAAATTTCCAATTTTGAAGTTGCTGATACAGTCATAGCTGAAGGTGGTTTTTGCATACAACTTTTGGTATGAATTTATTTTGGTTATGGGTATTTGATCATTGCATTTCTATGATAATGGCGACCATATTTGGAGGTTTTCAGATTTTAATTCCAAGTTTCTAATTTTCCCAAGAGAAATCGCCCCTCTACAGGGTCGTACCATCTCATGAGTGCTTTGGGATTCGTGCAAGAATAATATCTTGAGTTTTGATGCAGTTTTGTAGTTTGAGTTTGGGCGCCATCCTCCTAGAAGGTCTTTGCAAAACATTCCAGCTTATTCAGAGGTATTTAGAAGGAGTTGTGATCATTTTTATGAGTTTGTTGTTTGTTGATAGACATTTCCAGATTGCAGATTTTTATATCAGACTTGTTAGTTTTTGATATAATGCTGGTTTGAGCTTCATTTTTATATCATTATTGTATTGTAAGAGTTAGAGGAAGTGTTACTCTAACCATTGATGGATTTGGAAGCATATCTTTCTTATTTGCAGCTGTTTAATTCATTGTAAAGCTGATTAGTAGTACTAACAGCTATTTATTTTATTTGCTGCAATTAGTTTAAATTTCATACTCCCACGATTGAGTGGTTGAGTTTAAATAATCATCTTTCTTTAATTGTAAGTTTCCCCCCACTAAATAAGTGGTTGTGTGGACTGTATTCCCCCCACGTTAATAAGTGGAAGTGATGATTTAAATGGCTGGCTTGCTGCCTTTAATAATATAATAATCTTACCCACTGAATAAGTGGAGTATCCCCACTGCTTGTGGATGCCTGCATCAGCAGATGAATTGTAATTTCAGTTCAGTTTATTCCTAATGATCCTCTGACCATATGCTATCACCTCGCCCACATTGGGATCTTGGTGAACATTCTTGGTTAGAGTTACTTTCCATGCTGATTTGCATTTGGAGCTAACGCTAATCAGTGATTAGTTGCTGATTTGTGTGTTAAATTTTGGGAAAAAATTAAGGGGAATATTTCAGTGGTATCAGAGCAGAAGATTCTGCCATCCTGTTGATTAGTGCTTCATGCTTAGGCAGATGAGTGATAGAGATCTCCGGTACTACACCGAAAATCAGTGCAAATTCTAGTTCAGTTCCTTGTGGTATCCAAAAGTTGGCAGTTAGGCATGGCTAATGAAGAAGAGATGAAGTTGGCAGAGACTCTCTTTATGGTTGGAAAGAGACCTGGCAAAGAATTTCAGTCAAGATAAAATGAAGAGAACATTCTTCATTTGTTAGAACAATGTTTGAGACAAGTGAAGCCATCACCTTCAGAGAAAATGGAGTTGGCACTAGCTCCTGCAGTGAATTCTTTGAATCAACCCTATTGGTTGGGGCATCCTGATGAAGAAACCAAGCTGCTGATTTCTTCTTGTTTCATAGAGATAATAAGAATTGTAAATCCCCACTTGCCCTATGATGTTGAAACCATGAAGATCATATTAACTATGATAATGGAGAGTTTTCAAGATTTGGATGAAATTGGAAGTAGTTTGTTTCCAAGAAGAGTTGCTGTATTGAATATATTTTCTGAACTCAAAACAAGTATGTTGCTGGTTGAATTAGGTATGCAAGATCGAATATATTATTTGATCCACTACCTCTTCATTTCAACTTGGAGTGAACAGGAGGAGGTTGTAGTGGCAGCAATGAGAAGTATTTTAGTTTTGACTATCAATGAGATGGATGACATTCCAAAATCCGTCCTAACTTTTCTATTAAACATTCATGAACAAAAAGGAAAGAATTCCTCTACTGCTGGTTTGTTGATCAAATATTTGTTCATTCAGTGTGAGAGAAAATTGAAGCCACACTTGAAGAAGACAGAGCAGAAAAATGAGGTAGTTATTAGTGCTAAGGATGGGAATAAAATGTTGTTTCTCAATGATTCTAAGGCGGTTTCTCAAGAAGTGCCTATTGATATGCAGCTGTTCACACATGTTGAGGGTGAGTGCAAGGAGGAAACATCAATTTTGAATACATATAAAGAATTTATGACAAGTGACCAAGAAGATTTCTTTGGTATGTATGTGGATGCTAATGATAAAATCAGCAACACATCTATTCATGATGGGTTTTTTGAAGATAAAAATGATAAATTAATCAAAGCAGCCAGCTTTGATGACTCTTATTTCTAGTATGATGACGGTGACAAAGGCGGTATTGAGCTTGATCATCAAACTAAGCTCTTGGAGGAAGCTACTGATGAAGATTTCAGTTTGAATGGAATGAGGAGTGACTCATTCAACGAGTCAACAATCCAAGAGGAGCATGAAGATCTTTTTCCTATTGATCATTACAATTAACCCTTTTGCATTTGGGATCCTGGTGAGACGGCACCAAGGTATATTAAAGAACTTGAGTGGGATAAATTTCCCTTTGATCCTAATAAAGTTCAAAATCCATTTTGTATTGCAAGCTACGAAGTCATTGGAGAAGATGTCTTTAATGAAGAAGATTGCTTGGCAAAGCTTCATAAAGATTCCTTCGAGGTGGTTGCAACCACTAAAGTAGAGTATGTTGCTACCAAGACTTTAAGAGCATCAATCAATAATGATTCATTGCTTGAAGATATTGTTGACAAGCCTTCTATTCAGGAATTATGCAGTGAAAAAAGAAGGGAGAAAGCTGATTTTGAAAATCATGACAATGAAAACAAATCAGAAAAATTGATGTTTGATGAGCATAGTCTATTTGCTGATTGGGATCAGGGGCCTAAAAAGCTGCAAAATTTGCAGGATAATTTATTGGTTTCAGAAGAGAAAATTGTTAAGGTGTTATCAAGATTTGATAGCACACACCATTTCATTGAAGAACTCTATTGGAAGTTTCAGTCTGAAGAGAGACATAATGGAGTTAAGGATGGAGACACTCTTTCCAAGATGCAAATCATAAAATGTTCATGGGAATCCATAAAGTTAGATTATCTGCACTTGCTCACAGATAGAGATAATGCTATTAAGTTTGCAGAAGAGACCTATGATGCCTACCAAGAGAAGGAGAAAGAGGTTGATAGTCTTTGCCTTGATCTTACCTTAGCTCATCACTCTTCTTACTAAACAGAAAATCAATCATCTATGGCAGCCACACTTATGGAACAAGAAGCTAATACAAGGCTAATGGAGATCAAGCAAATAGTTGAAGGAATAAATGAACTCCATAATGTTGAAACAATGCATAATGCCAAAGAGATTCAATATGATGATAGTGATTGGAAGGTAAATCAAGAGTGTGAACTCTTGAGTTGGGAAGAGAATTTTCCTCAAGAAGGGATAGCTTGCAGCCATGAGCTAGATGTGATGACTGGTAATGTGTGTGATATTCATCACACTATATCCTATGGATCAACAACTAATGATGGGCATCTTCAAGTTGAAGAAAATGTGCATGAATTTTATGAAGACACCAACGAAAAGGATGAAGGAAATATTGTTTCTATGATTGTGTACAACAATCCACCATCTTCACATGATTTGTTAAATTATGAGTTGATTGACAATTTCTATGTGGATGGCATTGGTAAGAAGTTTTATGTTTTTGACATGCATAATTTTATAGTCAAGCATAAGATAATGTTGGTGGATCCATTCTATATGTCAAGCAACACTCTCTTGGGATGGATAGTAAATGAGCATTTAATGGTGTTCAAACTTGAACTGGCTGGTTTTCACTCAGCATTAACCAATGGAAGAGTACCACCTATCTTAAAATGGTTGATGAGGTCAGGTCTTGGAGAGATGCATCAAATTGTGGGAGAACTTTCAGACTTGCCCCTTTGGTTTCTAGATTGTGCATTGTTGATGAGTGATTATTCTAAAATGCTGGTCATGAAAGGTTCAAACTTTGCATTGATGGTTGCAGCTGACTACATGGATTTGTGTGCTCGAGACTTTCACTATGGCTCTTGGAGATATGTTGGGAATTCTTCCCAATGTGTTGGAGATTATTTGCGGTTGAGAATTCACGCTTGGAATTTTCAACATGGCTTGATGGAGATTGTTGCAAGTAGAAAAAAGGATATTTGGAGAAATAAGGATTCAATTCTTAGAATCTTTGATGCGGCCCCCATATTTACCAACCATTTGATGGTTCTTTCTGCTCATCAATTGGTGAATTGGAGAGATATTTCGAACAAAGGAAGGTTTAATGTTGGGTTGGAGTTTCTTGAGAGGATGTTTCCAGCCTTGGGCCTGAGCAGTTGTGCTATTCTGAACACTGATTTTCAGTGTTGCAGCAGCTTGTTCAAGTCCTTGCACGCTGATTTTCCTAAAATCAGACTTTAATGGTTCATTTCAGATTTCATGGGCAACTGGTACACTCATTTTTTTTTTCACAATCTTTTATCAATGATGACTTTTGGCTTCAAAGTGGGTAATGGTGTTTCATAGTGATTCAGATCAGTATTGGATGGTGTTCAAGTTATGTTCTAGTGGCTTTCTTTGTACAATCTCTTGCACTAGTGTTTGGGGCAGCGAACCTTTGTTTGATTTGGTTCAACTTTTTGAGACTTTGGGGGAGAGATTGGTGGAAGTTTTGTGATGTCCCGATGCAGGCCCCTATCGAAAGGTGACGTAGGTCTGTTCGAGCGGTTTGCCCAGCCACGTGTCCGGGGTCTTCGACGGGAGTACCTATCTTGGGGATGCCCCCTTAACGCTAAGAGGGGTGTCGTTCACTACCAGTCCGGGCTTTTGGTGCAACGGTAACTACAGCAGTATCAGAGCTAAATCCTGCCATCTTGAGGGTTTAGCACTCTTATGCAACTAGAAGAGGTTGGGTCACACAGGTATTATACACGCAGGCGAGCCTTGATTGACAAGCAACAGGGTTTGAACAGGCAGCCGGGAAACATGGCTGACAGAACAGATAATCCTAGAACAGAGATCCCTCAAAACCCTAGGGATCAGGACGATGCAGAGGTTCTACTCGCTCTTAGAGATTTACGAGCAGGTCAACGGCAGTCTAATGATGTGTTGCAGTAGTTGACAGTAGCACTTCAGAGATTGGGCACTCCGAGGAGACTGTCACCACATCGTGACGATGACAGGAGTGATGCAGGATCACGGAGAGCACCTAGGACAACTTCGCAGACAACAGACAGGCCCACTAGGCCTACGTTTGTGAGACAGGAGGCCGATGAGGCTATGGCAGGTGAGGAGCATGAGGAGTTGTTCGCCGACACACTTATGGCAGTGAACGAGGAGTGGGAGTTAGTACCACCTGATGTCAGAGAGAGGATCTCCTTTGACAGATTTGTTACGCAGAGGAGAGAGCATCACAGAGGTCGACAGGATTGGAGACCTAGATACCAGAATAATGATTTGAAGCATGCTACAAACAGGCTCAATCTAGCGATGTTCGATGGTAGTGGCAAGGTGACAGCTCAGGCTTGGATTAGTAAGCTAGATACATTTCTCACATTGCGTCCAATGGCTGAGAGAGGTGCTATCAGATATGCGACACTGCATCTTGAGGGGGTAGCTTACGACTGGTGGCACCACGGTATGGTGACGCTACAGCATGACAGGATCACATCATATCAGGAGTTTTTGGACAGGTTGGTGGAGCGGTTTGACAGGAAGGATCCAGAATCCTAGCCGGAAGACTTGTTCGATTGAGGCGAGTGGCGATGTCATGTCCCCTTCTCAGTGACATCTCTCAGAGGACAGGGATTGGCCTATCACACGACCCTCGTAGGCTGATTGATTGGATAGAGGGTCACTTCGGAGCTTGGCTCAGCTTCAGTTAGCAGGGATTGATCAGTGGTCTTTCATTACAGCTCGATCGGAGCTTTTGCAGAAATTGCTATTTTAGCGGTTCTGTGACTGATGTGGGACCCCACTGCTATTTTAGCGGTATGGCTTTGAGTAGCAGCAGGAATCACTTAGAGTTAAAACCGGCATCCCGAGGCTGAGCGAAGCGGATAAGTAGCAGGAGAAATATTAATATTTAATTGTATTGATTAAATATTAATTAATTAATGATTTTTAATATAAAGTTATAATTTTAAATTATAACTTAAGTGATTGCCTTGAGGGGTGCGCCATCATTAAAGGGGGCCAGTTTCACATTTAAATTATATTAAAATATTCAGCTGTGAACTATGGAGAAATTAAAAGAATTAAAAGTGAATATTTTAATGAAACCCTATTCTTAAGGAAATCGCACTTTTCAGCCTTAAGAGGTTTTTGCCTTGGGTTTTGAGCCATTATGTGATTATTGGATTTTGAGAACTGATCAAATTGATCTGAGCATAGACTTTAGGGTTTGAACTCGACTTCCTTGGGGAACGAGCCATCTCCAGCGGAAAGCAATTCAGAGAGTGTGAAATATCACTTGATCTATTGCCAGCAGAGGTTTTCTCATTCAGAGTAAACTACAGAGCTTTCAGAGATTGTCTTTTATCTGAGATTCTTCAGTGTTTTGCATCCAGACAGTAGTTGTTCATCTTGGCGCATCATTACAGAGGATTAGACATTGATTTTGGTGAAGGCCGTACAATATTTATTGCTGTTCTGTCAGGCCGTACCTTACTGCAGGGCCGTACAATC
The DNA here is from genome assembly GCA_007258455.2 of Sequoia sempervirens. NCBI lineage: Eukaryota > Viridiplantae > Streptophyta > Pinopsida > Cupressales > Cupressaceae > Sequoia > Sequoia sempervirens. The sequence continues at coordinate 95,294 of VDFB02022430.1, forward strand.
TGTCCTTTGGCCGTACTCATCAGATTAAAGGAAACGCCTTTGTTAGAGGGTTCCAGTTTGCATCAAAGGAGGCGCCAACTATCTGGGAGTCACCAGAGATCATCAGTCGGAGGGAGAAGATCATTGTTTGACTCAGCCGTACATTTCTGTACTTCTGTAGCAGCAAATACCAGGTTCTAAAAATATTGAAAATTCTTTATTTTATTCATTGCATGTTTTTGGATATCATTGTAATCAGTAGAGAAGTTTGAATAAAGATACTGGCATCGATATTCTCTCATTTCCAGAGCTATTTTATTTTTATTGAATTTATTTCAATTTATTGCCAAAATCGTACCTTTCATTTATTGCATCAAAAACACAAAAATTGCAAAAAAACCAAAAACCTTCAGAAAAACTTGAAACTCAGTCAGAAGCAGTGTCAGGGGGAAACTAGGGTTTCTACAGTGGTATCAGAGCTAAATCCTGCCATCCTTAGGGTTTAGCCATCACATGCAGCCAGAGGAATTTGACACATACAGGTATTATACACGCAGACGTGCCTTGATTGAAAGGCAACGCAGTTTGAAGCGAGCGACCCGGAAATCATAGGCGGCAGAATGTGAGCGAAGATCTGATATACGAGGGCGGATCCTGAGAACAGGGTGGGACGTCTTGAGTCTTACTTGCACTTTCGGGGGATATCTCGTCTGGTCGGCCCGGCGGTCGGCGAGTATTGCAGCAGTTGACAGTGGCATTACAGAGATTGGGTACTCCGAGGAGACCGTCACCTCATCGTGACGATGACAGGAGTGAGGCAGGGTCATGGAGAGCTCCTAGGACTGTGTCTCGGACAACCGATAGGCCTACTAGGCCTACTTTCACGAGACAGGAGCCCGATGAGGCTATACCAGGTGATGAGCATGAGGATCTGTTTGCTGACAACCTTATGGCAGCGAACGAGGAGTGGGAGTTGATACCTCCTGCAGTCAGAGAACGGATCTCTTTTGACCATTTTGTTACACAGAGGCGAGAACATAACAGGGCTCGACAGGATTGGAGACCCCGGCAGCAGAATAATGATCTCAAACATGCAACCAACAGGCTTAATTTGGTGATGTTTGATGGTAGTGGGAAGATGACAGCCCAAGCTTGGATTAGCAAGCTTGACACATTCCTCACTTTGCGTCCGATGGCGGAGAGGGACGCTATTAGATATGCTACACTGCACCTCGAGGGAGTAGCATACGACTGGTGGCACCACGGCATGGTGACCTTACAGCACGACAGGATTACTACCTACCAGGAGTTCGTGGATAGATTGGTAGAGAGGTTTGACCGGAAGGATCCGGAAACCTATTTCCGAGACTTAGCACAGTTGAGACAGAGTGGCAGTCTCGAGTCATATATCAGTGATTTCCAGAGGCTATCCGTCATGGTTCCGAGCATATCAGAGAGGCGGTTAGTAGTTCTTTTCATGGAGGGTTTGACCGAGCCACTGAGAGGCTGGATCAAAGCCTTTGATCCTCCGTCACTACAGGAGGCGATGAAGAAAGCACGTAACATGGAGTTCGCAGCCCCGTCAAGTAAATTCAACTCCAGAGGTTCTTCATCGTTCAGAGATAACAAGGGCTTCAATAAAAACAATGATAAATCTGATTATAACAAAGACAAATCAGATTATAAAAACGATTCAAAAGGTAAATCAGCGTTCCCACCTTTGGATCGTGAGGCCCTAAATGACCTTCGCAGGAAGAAGCTTTGCTTCTACTGCAAGGGACCATATGATGCCAGTCACGATTGTCCTCTAAGACCTAAGGGCAAGGCAAATCGTGTGATGTGGGCATACTATGAGGACTCAGAATCAGAAAATTCTGATCAGCCAGAGCATACAGATGATTCAGAGTCAGAGGCTCCAGAGCCGAGAGCAGAGATAGAGCCCGAGCTTCAGGTACAGGAGGCCTGTTTGTCTAGCATCCAGCAGGAGGGTTCTTTCAGGCTTCGAGGTGTATTAGCAGGACAGAGGGTCATTACCCTATTGGATACAGGAGCCACGCATAACTTTATAGATGCTAGATTCGTTGAGAAACGAGGGCTTATCACTGAGGATTTCGAGGGCATCAGAGTCAAAGTGGCAGATGGATACACTTTGAGATGTGAGCGAATGATTAGAGATCTGTTGTGACCTTTTCACACATCGCCCCATTCAAGATGGGGACCCCCTTAATTTTGCTCCGTTCCGGTCTTTTGGCTTGGGTCTTCTTCTCTCTCTCTCTCTCTGTCCCTTTTCTGGTGTCCTTCGGAGGTTGTGTCCGTCATTGAGCTTAAACGCGAAATATTGGCCAAGTCTAAAATTAGGGTTTCATTGTTTCTGGCCAAATCAAGGTCAAGTAAAGTCAGTAAATTGAAAATTGAACTTAACAATGTTGTCAGCAGGCATCCAGCGGGCTTCCAGCCAGTTTTCATCAAATTCTGAGGTACTTACTATTTTTAGTAAGTCTGCAATTCTGGGCAATTTGTCAGCATTTTTGAGATTCCGATCATCACACGGCATTCAGAGTATACCAGACTGCTTGCATGCCAAATTTGAGCAAAAACGGACAACTTACTATTTTTAGCAGTCCGGCTTCCAGGGCAGATTTCAGGGTCCAGATGCAGAGTTTTTCTTTGCATGTCTGGATATTCCTTTTGGGTTTTTCAAGACCTTCGCGACGATATAACATGCAAGACGAGATGATCACTTTCAGGATTCAGCCTTCCGAGGCTATTTTTAGGGTTTGCATGTCGAGCTTTTCTTTGCATGTCAGGTGGTTTCTGATGGGTTTTTCGAGAGCTTCGCGATGGTGTGACATGCAAACAAGGATTCTCACTCAGTAAGGAACTTGCTATTTTTAGCAGGTATGCCCCGGCAGCCGCCGCAAATGATTGATTCCGCGAGGCGTCGCGGTGTTGCGAAAGCGAAGGCGGCGGGTTCATTTGATCGCATACAATGCAAATTAGGGTTTCCGACTTGAACTAGAAATAGGCATCAAGGTAAAATCTTCCAAAATCCGGTGTAAACCCGCTGCGATCCCGGCGATCCTTGGGAGCTATCTGTACGGTGAAATTTAGGGTCAAGCAGACACTTACTATTTATAGTAAGTCCAGTTGAAGCTTATGCTAAAATGGTAAATCAGATTACTTCTGTCCGATTACCCAGTAGAAGCCAGTCCGTGGTGAGGGCAGCCTCATCAAAATTTTCAACTTCGGTGAGACTTGGGAGCTATCAGAAACATGAGCTTACTATTTATAGTAAGCCACCTTCAGAAACAGGCTATAAATAGCAGGGTGACTAAAAGTGGCAGTGTCGACAAGTCGATAAAATCATGAGGATGCTACGTTCAAAATTTCAAGTTGATCCGAGCTTCAGAGGCGCAAATTCAGAGAACTTACTATAAATAGCAGGGCACGATGCTGGCGAGGATGATAAAAATTCGTCTAAGTCTGGAGTCTCGTCCAGCAGGCATAGGAAAATGCGCCCATCTCAGCTAGAGGCATGAAAAATTTTCAAGGCATGTGAGTTCATCCTTCACACAGGGCAAAATGCGCCCAAGACACCAGAAGTCAAAGAAAGTCAACGAAATTTCATCCTGCTCAGGGGTCCAAATGCGCCCAAGATGAAAGAGGGAAAGTTGAAAATTTTTCTAAGGCATGGAAATCCGCCTCACCCTCCAAAATGCGCCCATCCTCCACCATGGGCAAAATGCGCCCAAAACACAAAGGAGTCAAAGTGGTCAAAGATTGTTCATCCTTCTCCAAGGCTAAAATGCGCCCAAACTGGGCCATGTAAGGACAAAACATGGAAGTTGAAAGGTCACCCAAGGACGTTGGAGATTGTTCATCCTTCACACACATCAAAATGCGCCCAAAGTAGGAGAGGGTCAACGAAGTCAAAGTTTCTATCCTTCATCACATGCAAAATGCGCCCAACTTGCAAACTCGTCCTCCTTAGAGGGTAAAATGCGCCCAAATCATGCATGTCAAGACGAAATAAAGAAGGTGAAGGGTCACAAGGCGTGGTGGCAAGTTTCATCCTCCTCCTACAAGGAAATGCGCCCATGTTTCAATGTAAAAGGTAATTAAAGGTGGTAATTAAGGTGAAAAGTTTACCAAAACGTGGTGAGAAGTGGTAAAAGGTGGACGTTATCCTCCTCTACACTAAGAATGCGCCCAAGGTGGTGGGCCTTAGTGAAAACTTTGCTAGGCGTGTGAAGGGAGTTATAAGGCGTTGGAATTTCCTAAGGCGTGGAAAATATTTGAAGGGGTTAAGAATAAAGTGTGATGTGCGCCTAGGAAGGGAGTTATAAGGCGTTGGAATTTCCTAAGGCGTGGAAAATATTTGAAGGGGTTAAGAATAAAGTGTGATGTGCGCCTAGGAAGGGAGTTATAAGGCGTTGGAATTTCCTAAGGCATGGAAAATATTTGAAGGGGTTAAGAATAAAGTGTGATGTGCGCCTAGGAAGGGAGTTATAAGGCGTTGGAATATGTTAGAATATATTTCATGGCGTTGAAAATAAAGTGCTAAGTGAAGTATGCGCCAATGTTTGAAGGGAGTTATAAGGTGATTTTAAAAATCTTGAGGACATTGAAATTAAAATGAAGTGTGTTAGGCGCCTCAGGGGAAGAAAATAAAATATTTTCTAAGTGTTGAAAATTTGCCTAGGCGTTGGGCTTTTGAATAAATATTTTCCAAGTGTGAAATGATATGGATGAAGTGAAGATAAAATGTACAAGGCGTGCCGGGAATGAATGAAGTTGATAAAAAATTCCTCTCCACTGGCAATCAACAAAATTTTCTAAGGCAAAGTTTTCAAAAGTGCAAGAGGATTTTAAAATATTTTCTAAGGAAAATTATTTTTTTCCTTGAAAATATGCCTAGAACTAAGATGATAAAATTTTCCGAGGCAAGCAACTTTTCTCAATGATGGAGTCAAAGATGATGATAACGCAAGGTGATTCAATTTTTCAAGAAGTCAGAGCAACACAAAGTGATCACGGGCGAAGAACGAGTTTAAAATGATGGAAATAATATATTTTTCTAAGGTTCAAAATTCGAAAAATTAAATGAACCCGTTAGTTGGGTACCCATGAATTCGAGACATTCTGACGAAAATTTTCTTCTGGGTACTGGACGTTTGCGATGATGAATGGATTTCCAAATCTTTCAAGCTTCGCCGACACTTTTTCAGTGAAGAATTTAATCAGTGCTCGAATTGTGGATTTTCCTAAGGGGGAATTTTAAATTTTCTAAGGCAAATTTGAATAAAATGAGTTTTCAGAGTGAATTTTCTTCGAACGATGAATCTAAAGGGAATTGCCTAGATGATTTTGATTAAACTCTTCGAAGATGAATTTTCCAGAGCAGATGATGAAGTTAAAAATTTGAATTCAAGTGACAGAGCTCCGGCTGGTGAGTTAAAAGAAGATGAATTAAATCAAATTTTCAAAAGCAAAATCCAGAACGCCAGTCAAAGTCAAGTTTCTAGAAGAATAATATTCCCAACGACTGGAGACAAGTGTCAGAAACACCAGAGAGGGAAAATTCGAATTCTTGAAGTGGAGTAGTGGAGTTTAATGGCACTGGCTAAAATTAACGTCTTCTAGAATTTGAATTTTAGCTATAAAATGAGCAAGTTTTTCACTCACTTTCACAGCTGAGAAAGGCGAATTTGCTAAGTCTAAGTGAGTTGCTGAAGTTTGAAAGAGTTCGAATTTTGCTGAGGAATTGAGTTTAGAGAAGGCGCCTTGAGTTTGCTGAGAGTTGAAGAAGACGTCTTGAAGCTTGAAAGAGGTACACCATTGCTGAAAGCTTGAGAAGTACGGCCTTGCTAGTGTTGAAGTTTGAAATCTGATTTGCTTAGTTGAAGTTGCTGGTTAAGGGACGCCTTGTATTGAGTTGAAATATTGAGAACTTTAAAAGTACGGACTTGCAAGTGTGAGATTGCTGATTGCTGATACGAAGTGGTTGAAGTTGAAATTGCTGATTGCTGATTGTGAAGTAAAGTTGTCAAAGTTCACTTAGAAATCTGCTCTAAGTGTCGGAATTCAAATTTATTCAAGGAAGAAGCTGAGGTTTGCAAACACAAGAATTATTGCAGCTTCTAGAATTCGACTGCAGCCCCTATCATGTCTTATTTTATTTAATTTAATTGCTGATGAATGATTGTTATATTGCAGATGGCTGAAGCAAGGACAACCGGAAAGGACAATGGTGCCTCAAGACAGGCTACGATCAAGAGGCTCAGCAAAACATTCATGCCAGAGTCGAAGTTTATTTCAAAGCTGGGCAAGTTGACAGACACCAATTTGGGCTCCATCAACTTGGAGGCCTTCAAGAACAGGTTGTTTGGAATTGGAAGTCATCGGGCTTCGGTCACTTCGCACAACATCGTCCGAAGTGGACTATATGCAGCTGCTGGTTTTCCGCCAGCCATTCAGTGCTCAGAGCTT